>MZZL01000404.1:106100-155980 GCA_002749535.1 Apophysomyces variabilis | reverse complement strand
AAAAAAAAAAAAAAAAAAAAAAAAAAAAGGACTATTTACTTGAGGATGAAAACCCTCCTAGAACAGAAAGGTGTTCAAAAAGAAAGAAAAAAGAGGATAACTGTAAATAAGGTAAAATGTAAGTGAACGGCGAAAAAAAAAAGGGAAGAAAGAAAAAGAAGGATTTGTTTCTTTTTGCTTTCTTTTTCAGCAAAGGAGAGACCGAATGCTCATGCCTACTTTACGATTAGACTCGGTCTTTCCTCTCGCCCGGTCATTGCCTGCCGCCGTATCCTCCTCGGCTGGCCTGTCGCTACTATTGTCCAACCACCGGCTACTATTCGATCCCAACCGCGAGTGGACCTGTGCTGCTGAAGCTGCCGCATTCAGTGTACTACTGGACGTCTGCAGAAAATACTGCTGAGTCGGATGAGTGACAGATGGATCGCCTCCACGGGGAATACCCGGGGCACTGACGACCGCAGCTGAAGAAGCAAATCGATACGCTAACGTGGAATAAGGATTAGTGGAATCCTGTCGCGCCATCGGGTTTGAAACACTGTTCAGAATAGGATGAACAGGCGCCCACGTAGAAGAGGATAATGAGGAGGAGAAAGAAGGATCCTGTCCTGATGATCGTCGCCCAGCATGGCTCACACTATGACTGCTACTGCTGCTGTTGCTGCTGCTTCTCGTCGTTGCCGTCGTCATCGCCGCTGTTGTTGTTGCTGTTGCTGCTGCTGCTGCTGTTGAAGTAATCGGTGCCACATTCACCTTGGGTGTCTCGGGTAATTTTGGAAATGAAACGGTATTCAGATGTGAATTCACTGTAAAATGGGTAGGCAGCGAATATTGCCGTAAATCATGGGGAGCGGCCACATGACGAGGGCCTATCGAATTCCAAGAGTGAGAGGTGGTCGTCCGAGGGTCACTGATCGGTCGAGAAGAAAGTAAACCCGGCTTATTAAGATGATGCTTATGACTGCTATGGAAAGGTAGTAAATGCCGGGAGGGATTGGACATGCTTATGCTCATGTTGCCATCGGTCGCCGTCGGCATGTCTATCGTTTTGTTAGTACTAGAAGTAGTACCCGTACTCGTAGTAGAAGTAGTACTAGTAGCAGTAGTAGTAGTAGAAGAAGAGGTAGTAGTAGTAGTAGTAAAGAGAGTGAGGTCATGGGTTGCTATGGCTGCAGAGAACGATGTAGATACTGATGCTAATGATGGCGATGCTGCTGATGTCGTTGTTGACGCTGCCGTTGTTGTCGTCCGGCCGAATTTAGAGGAGAAACTCCAAGGAGTGCGTGTGGAATCAAAAGCTGTTTTGGCAGAGACTTCATAACAATATTTCTTAAATTCGGCTACAATATACAATCGAGACAGGCTGCTGGTGACAAAGAGATCAGCCCCAAATCCCCCGCCCATGTAGGCGACGATTTCAAAGAGCTCAAGCTCGCCCGAGCGTTTCTTGATGTGTAATGTGTCTGAAAAGCGACTAGACCCATTCGCTAGCATTGCCAGTTGCACAGGATCTGTGCAATGAAAAAGCTCAGATGTACTTCGTTCAGTAGGCGGTGGATGGTTTAAATCATACGAAGGATCGCTTTGCTTTGCTACGTCCAGCACATTGTCCAGCAACAACCGGTGCAATCGCGAAAGTCGATCCGAATCCTTGGACGAAATAAAATCATACAACGACCGATGCGCTAACTCTTGCGGGTAATAACCCCAGAGATCGAGCACTTCGTCCGAAATACGCGCACAGCAGACCTCCATGGACAGAAAAAGAATGACCACTCGCTGATCCTCCTTGACCGAGTTGTGGCTCGCCCTCGGCGGCGATAGCCCCCCTTCAAACGAATGCATCACTTGGAGAGGTTCCAATGGCGTTGGCGGAAGAGAAGTAGGAGGAAGATGAGGAATAACAGAAACTGCTGCTGTTGTTGAAGCGTAAGCCTGTAATGGTAACGGCGTCGTATAGGTCACCGTAGGGTAAGGCTGTATAGGAAGAGTAGCTGGTTGTAGGGCTAAAGTAGCGGGTCGTGTGATCTGCGGCGTAGTCGACAAACGGACGACAGCAGGTTGCAATTGTGATGTTGCTAGCGATGCAGATACTGATAGTCGATCTTCTACTCCACTTTGTTCTTGGAAAGATTCGATAGGCTCATGAATAAACGAAATGCTTTGTTGAAAATCAGCTGTTGTTGGGGACGAGGTAGCACTTGAATTCGGTATCTGGATGTTGTTCCCGTATATCGTTCCATACTTGTTTCCCGTACCGGGGCCTGATCCATTCGAGCGTTTATCACGAAGTTTGGGTCTACCTCGTTTCTTGTGTTTGATATCCTGACACGTATCGGTCTTGCCCATGCTAACACAACGTTTACATGGTCGGGAGACTATATAATAGGTTTTTGTGGGATGAATTCATGCTCATTCTTATATCTTTCTCTTTTCTTATTTTATTCTTTTCTTTTTTACCATCGCATGCCAGATGAGCTTTCTTGCAGTTAATGCCTATGCATGTATGGAAATCAGGTTCATTAGGCCGTTCATTTTTCAAACAAGGAATAAAATGGGACAAGAACGTACATGCACTTGGAACGTGGGATTTGTAACCACGTTTCGCGGGGGGGATGGATGGTGGAGTTGATTTCACAGTCGTAGTAGGGGTGGTCGTGGTTGCGGCAGAGGCTGGAGAAGCTGTTATTGCTAGAGGTGTTATTATGGCATCAGGTTGTGTGTCATTGGAAGTAGCTGTTGAGGAAGAAGGAAACACGGCCGTGGCGGCGTTAAAGTCGACAGCTGCAGCCATACCGATGGCTTTGTCTGCAGTGTCTATGAAAAGAGTAGACGAAGATGGCACGGACAAAAGGAGACTTTGAGACGGAAGGGTGGAGTCCACTGTGTGGGCTGTCCGAAGTATAGGTGAGCCGTGGAGGACCTGCATCATAAGCCTCTGAAATTCTCACTATGGGGGGGGAACAAACAAAACAAGTAAAGCGTTCTGTTATTTAGGTTCAAAATGCGGGGAAACTCTGTTGTCTCAGCTGCTTATGCTTTGGAGTCTTTTACATAGTACATGACAAATGCAATACTATCTATACTGGATCCTTACCCTGCTTCTATCTCTCGAGACTATTTGCCTTTTTTCCGGTTCATCATATCTGCTCTTCGTTCCCATGTGTACCAAGGAAGGTCTCATTGGTGGTTCATGTCTGGTTCGATTTAGTGTGTGTAACACAACAGTTTTGATCCCTTCCCGACGAAAGTCAAAATTTTGGATTTCTCCGATTCGCCAGTCAAGTTTGCCTGGTAAGGTCAAAGTTTCAGATATACCGATCTTGATTGGCCCAATTATTGGTATCCGAACCATAAGAGTGCCACCTCCATTTTCACATGAGGGTAGAGCATAGCTATTCCCTTCTTGAGCAAGATACTCAACAATGAAATGCGAAGAGCATTTCGTCCCGGATCAAGAAAGAAATAGAATAACTGGTAAGGTTGCAGAAAGAAGGAAACAAAAACCTGGAGGTGAGCTATTCAGGCAAACTGACAGAGTATCTTCGTGTCTAGCATAAATATGCCCCTCTCTCTCTTTCTTTCTTTCTCAAGTAACTTGTTACAATACGCTTCCTTGAGCACTTTTTGTTTATTATATTTGTAGTTTTTCTTTTAAATCGTATAAAAAAGGAACGGTAACGGCATGTATCACATTCACATGATTCCAGTTGCAAGAGAGAACAGCAAGTCAATCTGCACAGGGGACATAAGCTTTTTTCTTTTCTTCATTGGAAACGATGGTTGGATCCACAACATAAAGCCCACACTGTAAAATAGCCCTAGACCTTGGAATTTCCTGATTAAGTTTTAGTTTTATCTCTCACTTTGTGAAGAATACGTCTAATTCAAGCTCAAGTTATATACAAGAACAATCCACGTTATATCCGCTCTTCCCGGAATCGATGGTCAGATGAACATACAACATTGGTTGCCGGGTAAAGCAATGGGCACTTTTTTGCATTAGCCTCTTCCAGTGTGAAAATTGACCGCTTACAGCTGGATATCCTTCTAATAAGCTCTTCAAAAAATACATCTGTTTCCCTCCATTTCTTTGTTAGATTGCTTATATTACCCACAGGCGCACTACTGCCCAAGAACTTGTATATCAGTGCCACATTTTCCCCCCACAACCAAACGCTTTTTTTTGGCTGATTCCAGTAGAAATACAATTGCCCTTCTACAGGCAAGAAGAAAACAAAGCTTCTATGTTTTAACATGCAAACCACAGGAACACTATGCCTTCTTGGGATGCAACATTGTACAACAAAAAGATTCCCATAGCCTTTTCTTTTTCTCTTTTGCTTCTTCTTTCTTCTTTTCTTTTAATGATTGCACCGCTAATAGTTACGAGACGATATGATTCAATCGGGAAGAGAAACGGGAAAAAAACATCGTATTCCGAATACAGTCGTCATCCCGTTTTATCCAGAAACCCGTGGTAAGGCTGCGTTTTCGGTAAGTTATCGCACGATCTTTTTTGGTATCATTCCTAGAGAATACAGACAAGGACAAGAGAAACAAAATTGACAACGGTCCTACCATCCGGGAAGGGACAGTGTATATATGCGTGTATATATATATGTATATGTGCGAATCAGTGTTCGTGTGCGCGTGTGTACAGTATGAGCGAGGACATGCGTGCGATATTTTTCACTTTTTTTTTTGCTCGTATGTGGGAAGACGAAAGAGATATAGAAAGAAGAAGAAGGAAGACAACGGCAGATTGTGTTTATAGATAACTTTCACCAGGGGAGGATGAATCATCCACGCTGGTTGGTCGACTGTCTTGGCCTGCTGTACTCATTGTAGCAAAGGATCCACTGCCGGTACTGAATCGCATCATCGAACTGGAATTGCTCATGGCAGAATTCGTATTGGTACTGACTGGCCCGCCACTTCCCCTCGTTCCTGCAGATATGCTGTTTTTCTGTCTGGGAGGCTCTCGTAACATGCTCAATGCATCAATTGTGTTTTGATTGACCCAGCTGCGCATCAATATATACTGTGTCGCCATTTGTTGTTGTTCTTCCAAATTTTCCTCGTCATCCTCATCCATATGATTGCCGCTCTGATGGTTTGTACTATCGGCTCCAAAGCCGAACCAGCTACCGCCACTGATTCGACTGATGCCAGAGGCACCACGATGCAATGCATTTGAAAGAGCCGGTCGGAAATGATGTTTCTGTGTCGCTTTGAGGTAATCGTTTGGCATGGTTTGACTATACTTTGGTCCCTCCTGGAATTTCGTCATGCTTAGAAGAATCTCACGTATGCGTGGTTCTTCCCGTGGTTGAGATGACTTGCAAGCCGCAAGGAGATAAGTGATATCATGGATAAAAGTGCCCAAGAAGGGCACGGTGGGTTTGTTGTAATGCTCGGCACGAAGCATCATGACACTCTTGCCATTCACAACAGAAGTACTGACCATACCCATATGTTCTCTGTACCGTCCATAATTGTCTGCTTCTGACATCAGCTCGTTTAGACTGTCAAGCTTGGTTAAACTTTTTTTGGGAATATAGGCCCATGTCCGACGCAACCGTTGGACAGGGGGGGTGCCAAGAGCCGATACGATCGCCTTTAGCGTTTGGTAATTGTTGAGATCAAAACATCGCGCTGCCACCTTAATCCAATAGTGAACGTGCTGGGCACGTGCAGAAGCATCCTGAGGTAATAAGATCGAATGTTCGATGAAACGCGTGACATAGTTGAAGAAATCGGTAGATGCTACGATGCGCGGATGAGGATGTTTAGCTGAATGTTCCAATAGGGCGTGCGAAGGGATGGCGTTAAATATCGAAGCTTCAATCAATGTAATTTGGTAGGCAATCAAGTGGGCCTGGAACTGCATCACAGTTGGCACCGTCGCAGCACTCATATACAATGTTCGGACCCGATTCAACGTTTGTCTGGTTTCAGCGATGGACCTACTGCAGCGCAGGATGGCCTGATTCAACCTATCTTCTGACGCAGTATCCACATTCACCCCTCCATGTGCTTCAGCTAACTGTTGCTTTTGCTTACGGTAATCTTTCAGTAATGCTTCGAGATCATCGGATTTTTCCTGCAGCATTCGATGGGCGGTTAATAACGGTGGTACAGGAATCAACGGCGCCTGGTCGTTTGTTTGGATGGTCGCCGTCGGTGGGCTTAGGCTGTCACCAGCGTTGGTCTGGGCAGGGGCCAGGAAGTTAGGATCCAGCTTGCCTTCAGCCAGAATACGAATGGCAACACCTGTATCTTCTTCATCTTTGTCTATCTGAGTAAACGGACGTTGGGAATAGATAGGTCGGTTATCGGTCGGTGGTGGAAGGCTATGAGGACGGTCGGCAGGGAGAAGAGGTACACGTGGTCTGACAGGTGGTGGCTGATGCGAATGGAAGTCGGGCGTATTGTCTGATAGAAATAAGGGTGTTAGAGAAAGAGAAATACATGTAGACCAAAGTCAAAAGTGACCGGCTAAAGGGGAAAAAATGGCCATACCCTGCAATACGCGACCTTCTTGTGGTGTGAGTTTGGATAGGGTAGCTTTTGATGGTTTGGGCGGGAGATGCGGCTTTTGGATTCGGGAAGGTTTTGGCGGCAGTGGCGGAGGGGCTGCCTTGGCCGAGTCGCCTGTACGTTGCTCTGGGATTCGTGCGGTAGGAGAATGTTTCTCAATAATTGATTCGATATGGGTTAAGCACGTTCTGGTTGTTGATAAAAGGGTAGTGTATTGTTTTGGTTTTGCAACGATAGCTGAAGAATAAAGCATGAGCTAATGAGTATTGCGTTCTTCTTCTTCTTCTTCCTCTCCCCTTTTTCCACAGTATCTGATTGACTAATCTTACAAGAATGTACAAACTTGATGTCGTAGAGTGACTGAAGCGAACGTTGCGCTGTAGTCAAGTAAGTCATGTAAGCATCCTAGGTAAAAAGAGCATAGCGACAACAACAGTATTTTGGTTTGATTAGGCCATGGGATGGGTTTATGTTCACGGTATGTTTATTCTTTTTTTTTTACCTTGAATTGGCCATTGTCTTCCAATTCCGCCGCCAATGTAAGGGAGGATTGGACATCATCCATGATGACGGTGGAAGTCTGGCGAAGTTCCAAGAGAGAAAGAGAAGAAGAAGCAGAAGAGGTATGGTTTGCCTCGGGGATATTAAAAAATAAAAGTCAGATTGTTCGTGTTGTTGAAGGGTAACGGGGAAAAATATACGATAGATATGCTGTAACCGAAAGTCTCAATGAAACAATGAAACATAAAAGAAAAATAGAATAAAGAGAACCCTTTTGTGTGCGGATTTCGGATGACTATAGGCTTTTTGATTCGTCAACCGAATATATATCATATAATATAGGACTCCATTCTATTGTACACCCTTTCTGTGTATGCAGCTTCTGCTTCTATCCTTCCCTTCTTTCTCTCTATTTTCTCTCTCTCTCTTTCTCTGCTGTTTTTGTGCGTCGCTTTTTCTATTTTGTTTTTTTTGCCTTCAAAAGGAAAGGAACGTGCGCATGATAGAATCCGGATCTTGGATTAAAAATGAAGAAAGAAACAAGAATAAGGGTCGAAAAAAAAGGGGAAGAAAAATACAATGACAATGCCTGTTCATGATGTCTGTCCATCATGCAAATCTCTTTTTCGTTTGTTCCTGAATGGTGATATCTCGGCATATACTTGTATATATCAACTTGCCAACCCTGAGCTAAGCATTTCATGATAGACGACGCCAAAACAGAAAAAAAAAAGTAAAACAGCTCTTGTTCATAGCAAGACTGATAAATAGGTGCTATCATGTCATAACTAGAAAAGCAGCTAATAAAGAATCAAGTAGAGAATGAATCCAACAATTTGAATAGAAAGAAGGGGAAACATGCGTCTTCAAGCTGAACAATACAAAACCTTTGTAAATAACCAAAGAAAAAAAAAAGGAAAGTTTAGCTTCAGAAAGTCCTATTCTCATTTTGTTTCTTTTTCCGATCTCTGAAATGAAATCAAGTCTCGGACATAGAAACTGACTTCCAGAATAAGGTTAGCCGGGGCAAAGCGGAATACTTATGTGGACGAAAGAGAGATAGAGAGAAAGTGGGAAAGAGGGGCATGACCCTATTTCAGGTGCGGGGAAAAGCGGCCTACAAAGCATAAACTTAAAACTCTAACTAAACTAAAAAAGGGGATATCGCTGCAAAAACGTGAGAGAGAGTCCCATCCAACTCTTGCACCATAACTTAGATTCTTATTGTTTTAGCATAGCCGAATGACCGAAAGAAATGAAAAGAGAGATAAAACGATCATCTATAGTCTCCTCATCATTCTTGCTTTGACACAAAGAAAAATTACAACTTCTCTTCTTTATTGCTTGTTCAACAAAAAGAATAGGGTTACGGTTAAATGGAAAAATCAGGACCCTGTCCATAGACAGATAGAGATCAAAGAAAAAAGTCGTTATCAAATGGATGAGTAAGATCGGACATCACTGGATAAAGGATAAAGAGGGTTTTAAAAATAGCAGTAGCCAAAAGAGATCTCCGTTACGATACCAACGCCATGGTTTCATGGGCCTCCCCATTAAAAAAAAAACTTTCTTTTTTCTTTCCTCCGAAGTAGGAAATGAACAGCAAAAAGCAATCCATTAGTTTCATTTAAAAAAAGAAGGTTTTTACATCTGTCTTGGAAAATGCCACGTTGTACGCTATACCAAAGCAATTACTCTATTACGTTTTCTGGCCTTGTCAAAAAAAAAGAGGAGCTTCATTTCATTACAAGAAAAAGATGTCATAGACCCCAATGGAAACCCAAATGAACTCCAAAAAACCTCTGACTATTTCAACCAAATTTTTGCTCTCGTGTGTGTGTGAGAGAGAGAGGGAAGGGGGAAGAGACAATGTTTTTGCAATTTTAATTTCTATTATTAAAACATGGAAGCAAAATTGACTTGGTAAAATGAAGAACGGATGAAAAGCAAGAGGCTATGATGCTGCTATTGGTCGTGGTCGTAGCAGCTGTAGGAAATGTGGCGTTGTGTTCAGACGGGGTCGTTGGACTGGAGCCGGGTCCAGATGTGGAAGGAACGGTTCTGAGACTGTCACTCCATTTGTCTTCAGATGAAAACGTATCCAAAGGGTCACTGTTGGCTGATAGTCGACGCAGTGTCGAAGGATGCTCTCGGACCAGGAGAATGGGGGTCCTGGTGTGTTTAAGCGCGGATTTAAAGATACCGGTGCCTGAGAAGACATGGGCAAAAGGGGACAACTTCGCACGATTGCCGAGGACAACCAAAGAAGGTTGATACAAATCAATCTAAAAGATCGTGGTTATCCTAGGCAAGACAAGGAAGATTCCATCCAAATTACCATGTTTTGCAGGGCGGTCTCAGGTTTGGCAAAAATAAGTTCAATCACAATGCTAATCTAAAAAAGAAAACAAAAAAGCATCCTCGTTTACCATGATGGATCATTTGTCTTCTTTCCGAGCTTTCTTTTTCTTACCTTATCATCTCTTCGATGGATGGCAATCACATGGTTCATGATCTCATTTGCTTTTTGTCGACAAGAAGTTGTTGCAAAAGTACCTGAGAAAAATCAATAAGAAAAAAAGAAACACAGAAGTTACATTTTGCTCTCCATAATATAGTTTTTTTGTTATTACGGTCTCTATCTGTACAAGCGCATACGACAATAAGTTCATCTCCGTCATCCATCAAACCCTAATAAAAAATACCCAGAGCCACAGTTAGCGAAAACAAATGATGTTCGTCCATTAGACTATCAAGATCCATCACGGAAAAAAAAAAGAAGGATCTTGTTTTTTTTTTCTTTCTTACTTGGACAACGAACTGGATTGGATCGATAGTGCCTTCTCGGAGATCAACGGCGATGAGGAAGGTTCTTGCGTTACGATGTTTTTTGAAACCTTTGCTTTTATGTTTTAACGTGAAGGATTGTGCTGCCCGAGGTAAATTGGCGATATTATCGAAAGACACACGACGATGATAGGTATTATAATCTGAATAGAGAGAGAGACGATCATCACGGGTACCCGAAGTCGATAGGATCGAGTGTCGTCTGGGACGATGTTGTTGGTTAGGAGATGCGATCGGAGGACTGTGACCATTCTGCCCATTGTCTCCTTTGGGTTCTTTGAAGGCTAGTTGGCGCTGATGATGGTTTGTCGAGGCTATAGATGGATCCACCCTTTTCCGTAATGAAGGAATAACCGAATCATTCATGGAATAGAAGGGAAACAGGGAAAGAAATGACACGGAAGCTAAAAGATAAAATCCGCCGATAAAAAAAAGAAACAAACAAAAATTATGCTGTGAGTTGTCTCTTCCATCTCTCTCTGTGTGTGTGCGTGTATATGCGGTTGCAAATGCATTAAAAGAAAGATAAGAAAAAAAATTGAAACCATGCATTGGCTTTATTTTGTTTCTCCTTTCCAACCCCAGCAGAACATAAGGAAAAAGGCTCTTCCTATTCTCCCTTCCAGTTGCCCATTGATAAGACGATGATGTATTAGCAGGAAAAAGAAAGGAGGTTGGAATTCCTTTTTCCTTTCTTTATATTCTTTCTAGATGAGGGAGGATGTGGTGTATATATGGCTATGTAAGAGAAAGAGAGAGAGTGAGAGTGAGAGTGAGAGTGAGAGTGAGAGTGAGAGTGAGAGTGAGAGTGAGAGTGAGAGTGAGAGTGAGAGAGAGTGTGTGGGCAAGCTTGTTCTTTACAAGAATGAAGAAATAAAAAAAAAAGCTATGTACAGAAATATTTTTAATGCAAAGTAGGCCAAGGACTGTTTAGGTGAGTAGTGGGCGAAAGCTGTTGGAGTTTAGCGACATGAGCATGTTCGATATGGTACTTGAGGCCATTCAAATTTTTGTAACGTTTGCGACATAATCCAATCGTACATTGATACGGTTTCTGTGCATCCGCTTCGTTCCCTAGGTTTTGTGTACAGTTACCGTGTTCCCTATGATACTTTAAACCATTCGGATTCTTGTAGGCTTTATCACAACCTTTGACCGTGCACTTGTAAGGTTTATTCTCCGAGTCTGGGTTTTACAGTTTAGAAAAAAGACTTAAAAGGAAAACGTAAACTTTACCGTTGCTATGGCATGATTGATAGAGTGCCTCAGTCCGGAACAACATCATATCTTCTGCAGAAAGATGGGGTACAGCAGGAGGAGTGGAAGGAGGAGGAGGCGTACTGGTACTGATATTTGTGGTGGTGCTTGTGGTGTTGTTGTTTGGTGCTGCCGATTCATGAAGTGTAGTACTCATCGGCTGAGATAGGTCAGCCGGATGAACATGAATATGCGGATCGACCGGTATGGGTGAGGACGGAGGTGGCGAAGGCTGGGGTGCATGAACTGCTTCATGAAGGTGTGACATGGCTGTCAACACAGTTTTGTGATGATCTTCGTCTTCCGGTTGATGATGGTGTTCTTCGTAATGCTGCAACAACTCATGGAGATCATGAAGCTTCTGACCGCAGCAATACAAGTCTTTACAAAAAGCAGTTTCCAATTCTCTTTGATGTACAAAGCTATCCCTATGTTGGAATATAGCTGCTGGCATAGGTGAAGAAGAAGGTGAAGAAGTTGTAGTGCATGCTGCGCTTGCTGTCGTCGTCGTTGTCGCACTGGTTGAAGTTGGACTACATATAACGAAATGTGGTTAGTGAGTAGGAATTTGTTTATTGTTTTTATGATGATTTTCTCAAACGAACAAGGGAATACTGAAGCCTGGGATACCAATCCGATTGGTTGGAGATGACATGCTGCTTCAACTGGTGATACAAAGAGTAAAAAGGATGAACAATTGAGGACAGCTTTACCTTTTTGATTCTCCACACTTGAACAGGGAGAATTTCGAACACAAAAGAGAACGGTCACAGCGAGCTGAGACACATCCTTTTCTTTGAATGGAAACGCATGTTTTAGCTTGTTTGACAAATCAAAAACATTGGCTCTGTGTTCAATAGCCAAAAGGCGTGCGTGTGTGCCCAAATTTTTTTTCTTTTTGGTATGGTTGTGCGGCAGCAACGCTTTAGTTGACGATCATGGAATTCAGGATGTGGTACAGGCTTTTCCCCCGAGCCCTGCCCTTTTCTTCTTCGTAGATCACATAAGATTTCTACCCATATCACAGCTTTCCTGCTGTTCGTCATGGTGGGCATTCTAGGTTTCTTAAATCATGAAGATTCTCCATTGTTCATTGGCGTTGCTGGAAAGGGGGGATTGGTGTAGCAAGCATCAGGTGCTTGGATGGTGCAGACTTGTTTAGGTGACGATTACATTTGCTTCGCATAAAACACTTAAGTAGCTTGCATTAGATTCAACTTTTTTTTCTACGTGTCTGGATTGACAGGCTTTTCTGTTGGCTCCTAGTACAGTATTCTGGATCCTGGTGAGTAATCTAGTTGGATTATCAGATTTGATTCAAGTGGTAGCATTTCTTTATTGGGAATATGACATCTCGAAAGATAAAAAGGTCGTAGGAATCAAATGACACAATCGTCAAAGTTTAATCGAGAACAGTGCTACAAGCAATATGTGGATAAAGTTGGATGAAGAATACGTTAAAGAAAACTCCGGCAATATCGTATCTCGATTAGAGAAAAAAAGGGAATAGGAAGTCATGGTTCTTCTCGCATGTTGTACTACCGTCATTTTGCATAAATCTTAGTCCTAATGGAGACTTCTCACGCTACGCGTAGTAAGATGGAAAAAGAAAGCCATCATTAGCGGAAAGGGCAAACTGCATATCCTGTTTGCATAAAGTATCTCATTTCCCATTCACCTAAACTATACCATGAGGAAAGCATTCTAGTTGGGGGAAAGGCGTAACCCGCATGTTCATCTTCAGCTTTTGTGTGATGTCTCACGTTCGGCTCGTGGAAAGAAACAAGGAACTTGTTTCAGTCATCGTCATCGCTTTCCCTGTAACGCCCTTTTGTTTTTTTTTCTTGAATCAGTCATGTGGATAGTTGTTACGTTTTAGGGATTGAGAATATAACTTGTCAATCCAAGTAAAGCAAATGACGTGTTCTAGATGGTTTAACAACAAAGAAAAAAAAATAGGGGAACCTTGTTATAGTAGATCGCCTAATGTTAGAGTAACTTGAAAAAGTTTAATCACTTAATTATTGATTCTATGGAACTCTAAAAGGCTATAATGAAAGAGACGTGTAAAAGAGTCAAAGATAAATAATATAGAGAAAGGAATGAAGAGAGCAATACATATTGGTTACTTTCCCATCAGTTTGCAAACATGGGCGCGGGCAAAGCCAGGTCTTCTGATGTGTCATTGCGGACGAGCCACATATAAAAATAATATAAAGATAATCATTAAAAAAAGTGTAAGAGTTGAAAAATTATTTTTTTCTTTATGTGACCCCAAGTTTCTGTACTACTTTACGTGATGTATTGAATGAAAGTTGGTTTCTTTATTGGGAGGAATGAATAGATTTTGCTTTTTTATTATCGTTTTATAGTTTCTTCATTTGGTTTGGGTTATGAAGGTTTTTTTTTCTTTTTTTGTAGGATGATTGTGCACGGATAACATTTATAATATCCAAAGGTAAAAGTGGTAAAGCGAGAAAAATGATTTTGTGTATCCATGCCAAGGCAATGGGTTTCCAAGGCAATAGGCGAATTTGGAAAGAAGAAGGAAAGTAATTGGGCACACACACCTTGGAAAAGTATTCTAAGATGTTGGAAGATCATCTTTTTTTTTCGAACTCCACCAAAAAACGTAATACCCCTGCGTCTCCCACCAACCCGGTGCTCGCGCGAGTCATCCTCCAAAGTGCCCACGTCCAAACACAACCGGGGGAACGATTTAAGTGTCCGCTTCATTCAGAGAAAAGGAAAAACGTGTCAACCTACCAGACTTAATTCCTTCCATGCTGAGGTAGGCGTATTAAATATGTGTGTTGAGTATGTGTGTGGGGAGATTACGGATAATTATTTACGCACTTCTCTGTTCCTCTTTTTGCACTCTCTCTATCTCACTCTTGTTCGTTTGAAAGTAATGTGCGACAGCACTCCACTCCTTCCCCTGCCTTTTGGATCTGGCCTGGGTGAACGCCAACTTTTCCGCCCGATGCCTATTTCTTTTTTTTCGTTTCTTCTCTTTTTCTTACTATCTTCTCGCCCTTTTCTCCCCTTCTTTTTGGGTTGTCATTATTAGTACTATTACTCATATCATTATTATATACATATATATATCTTGTTCTCGCTCGTTCTTTCTCTCTCTCTCTCTCTCTTTTCGGATAACGTTGGACTTGCTTTTTTTTTTCTTTGTTCAAATTTAATCTACAAAAACCCCATCCCCGTTGGCTCCCTTTCCTTTTCTTCTCTTTTTTTTGTTTGTTTAAACTTTCTTGCTTCTCATTCCTCACCCCGCAATGCTGGTTGCTGAAACATTTCACGGTTACATTGAGACAACACAAGATGTCCTCTTGGTCTTTGAAGGTTGTCGTCGTGGTTTATTACCTAGAATCTGTCGACGTCTTCAGGAAAGAGAACGTAGATTAATTCAATCAGGTTCCGTCTTCGTATTCGATGAACGCGAGTCAGGTAAAGTTGATTATAGAATATATACAAATAGATGATCGGGAAAAAGGGAATTGCGCATATATGATATTAATCGAATATATATATCTATCTATTATATATATATAGGTATCAAACGATGGACAGATGGTAGAGTGTGGAGTCCCTCGCGTATCTTGGGTAATTTTTTGATTTATCGTGAGCTTGACAAACGAGCGTTGAATGACAAGAAGACATCACTATCCGATGCCAGACAACGAAGCTATAGTGCAGATCACCAAGCAACATCCGAAACTACGATTGATCGAAACAGAGAACGACAATTGGTGGGAAGTCTTTCGGATTCATACAAGTTCCGCAAGGATGGTTTAATCAAAAAGACCATGTCGATTGTCATAAATGGCGTCTCGCAACATTTGATTTCATACTATCACCCGAAGGACGTGCTTCATAATAAGTTACGGACTCCTTCCTCCGTTCCAGAACTGGCGAGTCTCGAAATCTCTCCCGAACTATTGGTGAAGCAGAATTTCCGAATCCCACCCATGGTCGAACCAACCTTTGATCACCCCGAGGTAGGGGGCCCATTGACACCACCGGATTCAGGGTCAGGCGTATATTCAGGTAAAGCCACCATTCCCCTTTTCTTTTCTTTCCTTTTTTTTTGGTCTTGGTAACCCCATACGGAAACCCATCCCTTCCCTCTCTCTTTCTTTTTCATTTTTTTGTTCGTGCACACGCGCGCTTGTGTGTGTGTGTGTGTGTGTGTACACTATTCTGTGTCCCTTCCTTTTTTTTACTTTTTTGATTCGGGGAAATGGTTTTTTTTCTCGCTCCGTTTAATATGGGACTCCGATTTATGTGTAATCTTTTTGTTTAGACCGTCGCAATCCTTTGCGTAGCATGTCCCTCGGATCATTACGGCAGGACATGAACATGCCAGTAATGTATCAACAACCCTATCAACGAATGGATGTCGATACCAAACAGTCACCGACAATGTCGTATGCAAACCAGTCCATGCACATGTACCCCCAAAATGGATTCTCGGTCATGCCATCGCCGTCAAGTATGTCGTCCTCACCAAGTACACCCATGCTATCACCCGTACGGCCATCGTTTCAACATCAACGGCATTTTTCTACATCATCTCTTTCTACATCCCGGTTTGATCCACGTAACTATGGTGATCAACATCATCAGCAGGCTCAGCATCACCATAACCTAGCACAAATCCATCCGCATATGGTAGAGACGGGGTACTCTGAAGGGCAAGAACCACAGCGATACGCATCCACCCCAAGCTTAGGTCAAGCCTCCACACCGAATTTGGGCCAATTGCTCAATCCAGTTCATCCACTCCATAATAACGCCGAACCTGCTCATCATCATCATCATCCTTCCTTGTTGCATTCCATAGCCATGTCCAGTCAATCCTCTGGTTATTCTGATTACACGACGTCCATGGCCGCGGCCGCTATTTACAATACAAAAACAGAAATGACCCAACACAGTCCACGCGCGATACCCAATCATCCTGGCGGAAATAGTGATCCCAACGGAATCGTGACCACCACAGCGAGTAGTAGTACCACGGCGACGGCTAACAGAAGCAACACCGCCTCAAGCAACAACGGAGGAGGGGGCGCGGGCGAATATATGCTTTACCAACAGCGCCAACAATCCCTTACCAATACCTATCATCCTGCAGCACCAGCGGATCGCGTGGCCATGCCGCCTTACAAAAATGGCATGCTGGCGTATCCATGCTTCGATGAGGATGTGCCCAGTCCAGATTATGCAGGATCTTTGATGCTAAAATAATTGTACACACAAATGCACATATACACACACGCACCCGTACATCCCGTATTTCCCGCACGTTCTCTTTTCTCCTGCGCTCTCTCTCTCTTTCTCTCTCTCTTTCCCCTTTCTCTTTGACACACATACACACATGTACTCTTGAGCCAAAGGCACGCGCATGAAAAAGAAAAAAAAAATACCAAAGAAAAGAAAATGCCAACCATTCCACATTTCCCAAACTTTCTGTTTTTAGAGCTCAAAATGAGAAGAAAGAAAGTTTAACTCTCACTTGACATGGCTCAATGTTTGGAATGGTCGTCATGAAGAAAAAAAGTACTTTTTTGTTTTCTGTTTTACTTTGTTGCTTAGTTGTCCTTTTGATAGTTCTAGTTCTTTTCTACTTTGCTGCTTTTACGTTACGTCTCTTTTTCTCTTTTTTGCTTTGTTAATAATACGATTTACAAACCTTTTCTTTTTAATAAAGAAAATATCTTATACAACTAAACAAGATAGGTGTTTATTGTTATACAAAATGTTCCTTGGATTTGATGATAATGTGCGTTTTTTTATCGCATTTTTCCTCGTGGCATCCGCACTGGGCGCGCCCTCATCATGCGAGGTCCAAATATGGTAACCATTCAGAACGATCTTGATTGTGCTGCCATGCGGAATGTGGAACCAGAATGGGACACACAGTCCCCCACTTTCCCCCGGAGTGAAAAAAAAAATTAAGATACTAAAAAAAATTTTAACGTTGCACGCACGGACAAGGTCTATGCTCATTTCTTTTTTTTTTATTCTTTTCCCTCCCTTTTTAATAAATTAATCTACCATACACGTTACAGAAAAGGATAACAAAGAAAAAGAGAGAAAAGGGAATAAAAAAGGATATATGAATGAAAATGCAAAGACTAACACGACACACATAGGGGGAGAGAGAGAGAGAGAGAGACAGAGATATGGAGATAACACATCTGGTATCACCGTTGCCTTTTTTTGTGCTTTAAAGGGAAATCGTAACAAGAGATCCGCTCACTGATTAAAACAAACTGCCGCAGAAATCGCGGGCATGGGATACCTGGTGTAGTGCATCCAAGACAAACGGCCTCCATACTTGGAACGGATTGTCGAGATGCACCCCCCAATGCACAAACCCCGTTAAGAACTGAGGAAACAGGTAATAACCAATGGCCACCACCCAAAGACGTTGGAGTACCTGCGTCACAAAGACCCCGTGCAGGTAAGAGAGTGGGAAAGTCCGGCGACTTGCCTTGTAGATAATTTTTTCGATGGCAACACACATACCATGGATGGAAAAGAAAAGTTGCTGCTGACCAATGAAGAAACCACTGTACATAGTCCATCCAACATTACATAAAATCAAGTATTCGTGCATTAGACCCGAGATAACAAAGACCGACAGGGAGGCCATCATCACAGCCAACGGTAAGGGGTTTCTTGTTTTCTTGGCCAACCAACGTTGACCTAGTAATCGCACAGGGCGGAAAGGCATGGCCAACCAGGTAGATCGCAGTAGTTGATGCCACCGACGAGACCATAATTCATCCAAAGAATTCGACACGATAGGATCTGCCATAAGTGGTCGCCATTGTTCTAAAACCCCATGGAAAAAAGTAATCAGAGAAAAGAAAAAGAAAAGGAAAACATAGCTTCTCGTCTTTAGTTTTGGTTCTTTACCTGATGCATAAGCTCCTCCTTCATAGACGATAACGTAGAAGAGTTGCAGAACAGTTCCAAACACATTGAATGCACTATTCAGTACGAACACAGCCAGGGCAAAGAACAAGAAGAACTGAAGACGACGTTCCTTTTGCATTTGAGCAATGTCTTGGGCAGTGAATGTAGCATAATATGTACCAAAGACATCAGTGACGGCCATGTGATACATAAGGGTAGGCAGTAAATGATAGAATTTCTGTGTTGCATGAATTAGGGTTATTTCGTTTAAACCTTGCATTTCTTTTTTTTTTACCTTGTCTTTAATAAATCGTTGAATTTCGCCGGTCTTTTTATCTGGTTTTGGAAATGTTCGCATGCAGCTCCAGAAATCAATATGAAGTTGATGTATCGTGGTATAGACAGGGCGTCCTTGAAGGAAAGGACCGACCCAATAGAATTCGAGGAAACGCAAAAAGATATTAAACGTAGTCATTCCACCAATAAGGTCAAGTACTAACAAAAGAAAATAAGAGCAATGAGAATTGCAGAAGCACTTTTTCTTTCTTCTTCTTTCTTTACCTTTATTATCACTGGTTAGATACCAAGGAACCAGAATGTCAGCGAGTAACAAAGGAATGGAGAGACATTGCTTCATCCCGGGAGGAATGACTTGTCTTGTAATGATAAACCCTAGAAGGGCAGCAGGTGTAGCAAATGCACATGTGTAAATGGCAGGATGGAGGAGCACGCGATCCTCTCCTCCTCCGGCATAGTACAGATACTCCATCACAATAATAAACACAAAGCAGAAAAATTTACACAAGAAGAAACAAAAAAAGAAGGATTTAAGCTGCGTCACTCGTTTTTATTTTTCTTCTTGTCATAAGCGAAAAGGAGAGAAAATATCGGACGATCCCCTTCTCGTCATAATCATTCATCTCTTAACGGACAATAGCTTAAACAACTTTTTCTCTGAGTCATTGTAAACAGGACGTTTTTTATTCAATAAAGAGTCTACTTTAGTTAAATCCATCGACAAAGGCAATGGAGCACATGGAAAGTAGATGAGGTGAGCCATTCGAGCTTGTGGATGGTTTCCCCGATTTGGGAAGAACATCCTGAGGTTGTTTGAACTTCCCCTATCGTTGGTTTCCATATAACAGGGTAAAAAAGCACTTGCACTTGCATTCAATACGAGAAATTCACATGATACCATTACAAATACCGCCCATTCAGTACGACATTAAATGTTTCTCTTTTTCCCCCTTTCTGCCTACTTGGTTGGACCCTGCTTTCTAAATACCTTCGCAACCAGAATGCTATGGTTACTATTGCCTAGGATCCCATCCCACGACGAATGTCAATTCGCGAAAGGTTTCACTTGGCTTCATTTTGCTTCAGAAGCAAGCTAAACGTATATCATACTTGAACCATTCAAAACAAATAAAAAGAAACATAGCTTCTATAAAATCCCCTTTTTCTTACTAGTATTTCTGCAGCACTTTGTCAAGTTTTTTTTTTCCTTTCCCCAGTTTAAGTCCATTTCTTTTCCCGCTGTCTTCTTGTGTAGCGAACAATAAGAAAAAAAAAGGTCCAGACAAAAAAAGAAAACACAAAACACAACACATACAGAGAGAGAAAAAGAAAACAATTGGGTTTCTTCTTCTTTTCCCTCACACACTTTTTTTTTTTACTGCTGATGTCTTTTCGTATGTTTACTTTCTAAAATGGCTACTACAATCGCTTCTCCACCTCCACGACCCGATAAAAGCAAATTACGAAATCCATCCGTATCCCAAACACCGCCAAGCAGTGCCGATCTTTTTCCATCCTCGTCTTCCACCTCTTCATCAGAAATACCAGCTAGCGTGCTTCCACCACCCTCTACCTCCTCTATAACAACACCGATCACAAGCACCATGACCGATGAACCACTTTCCTTGCCATTAGAGAAGATACGCCAGAAAAGTCGATTCACGGAACATTTTGAACAAAAAGCACAACCAGAATGGATCGAGTCCCTCTCCGAAAATGACTTTCATGTGTCCACTCGCAAACCTACAAAAATGATGACCCTCAGACCACTTGGTCTCCAACAACAACAACATGCAAGTAGCACAGCCACCTTGGAAACCATCCGTGCGTTCCCTAGCAGTCCTACCACTCCCACTGGGAGTCGACGACCTTCGCTGGCCGCCACCTCCGTAGCCATTTCCTCTGTCAAATCGGCAACACCGCCCGTCGTTCAAAGACCTCGTCAATTTAGTCTTGTGGATTGGCCCAGATCAACCACCAACAGCAGCAGTATCAATGTACCCATGGCAGCAGCCTCCTCCTTGTCCTCTGCAAAGAACGAGGCCAATCCTTCTACAGCAATAACAACATCGACATCCATATCCTCCCCTTCTCCCTCCTCGGCCTCGACTTCACGTCCACGACTGGGTAGCAATGCTTCTTCTTCGAATAATGCGACCACGACGACGACGACTTCGCTCTTGCCAAAAGCCAGTCCTTCCAAGGTGTCGTTGTTCAGTTTAAATCGAGCCGAAGTCATTATTCATCGTTTGGAACACTGGTTACAATTACTCAAAGCGGTCACCAGCTGGCTGGATGAAATGAGTAAGATCAGTCTCCAGAGTAGTCGATGTTACTATCAACGCGGATTACCTCAACTTACGGGGCCAATACCAACAGCGACAGAGACTAGCTCAGGTATAGGAGGAGGAGCAGGAGGATTGGACGCCACCAATGCCTCGGCCACGGTGCAGGCCGGCCTGCAGGTGTTGACCATGCAATTGGCGGCAGATCAACAAGCCTTTGGCAATACCCTGCAACATACTTACCTTCCGGGTCTACTCAAATTACGAAAAGAATGCAAGGAACGTATCCGGGAACTCAAGACAGATCCTTCTTTAGCGATGGATGAACTTTTACGTCGAGCAGAAACTACGCGAAAAACGATGGCCCAATTAAATAAATGTTGTAAGGCCATCAAAGAGGGAGGATCAGGCGGGGGAGGAGGACAGGATCCATGGATAGCCAATCTATGTAAGTTTTTGCTTGTTTTTTTTTCTGTCATTCTATGTAGGGAAGCTGAATGATCTGTTTTCAGATGTCCTGCGGCAACTCAAACGTGAGGTGGATGAGGAGAATCGATTGCGCTTATTGATGGTTCCTATCCAGCAAGAAACGGCTGCTTTTGAACAACGTTTGTTGGACACTGTCAAGCCGGCGATTCAATTCTGTTATGAACGGTTAGCTCCCGGTGCATGGGATGGTTCGGCGGATGCGGAAACGGCGCCATTTAAATTGCTCATGGATCAAATTGTGCCTGATCATGAATGGGCTCAGTTTGTTGAACATCAGAAAAAGGAACTGGTCAATGAAAAAAACCCTATCAAGGATTATCTCAAGATTAATTATCCCAACAAGATGAATCCTTACGTCATGACACTGTATAAAGGGCCATTGGAACGGCAAATAGGTGGTGTACGCAAACAGTTTAGTCAACGTATCTTTGCCCTTACTCAAAGTAAGTCCCAGAGAATGCCTCTAGACGAGCTATGTGGCTCACCTTTTTTGTTTTATTTCCGCTCTTGTCTATGTTAGGTGGTTATCTTCATCAATTCAGATTGGATGATAAAGTGTCGCCTGAACGTTCCATTTATATTCCCAATACCGTGATCGTTCCTTCGATGGATATCAGTCATTTAGCAGCTCATGGACCGGAGGAGAATGATCTTGCTACGGCCTATACCTTTGAGATCCGGCGATCGGCCACCGCTGCTTTCAAACGGGACAAGATCTACGTTTTCCGCGCACAATCCCGTGACGAGTTGCTTACTTGGTGCCGACTTTTAGTCGATGTGGCCAGTCGACCGGCGACCCAATTGACCCAGCCTGTGACATCCGCCTTGAGAAACCCTAGTTTGGATTCTACTTCCAGTATGGAAGATGATGAACGGGAAAACGAGGAGAGGGCAATTGTCCCAAGAAGGAGGGCCTCTTCTTCCGTTGCCCATAGCAGTAGTGATGGTACAGTAGAAGCTGCCCCACCTTCCACACCAAGAGCAGCAACAGCAGCAACAGCAACAGCAATGATGAATAGTATGGTTTCTAGTACTACGCTTGAAACCGAGCACCATTCTGTTCCATTCACAGCACATCTATCCGAAAATATCTCGAATGAAAAGGAACGACAAGAAGAAGCAGAAGTAAACAGCAGTAACAGGCTACCTCTTCTTGCGCATTTGGATGACGATGAGGATGATGATGACACGGCCAGTACCACCAGTGTGATCACAGCCAAATTTGTAAGTGAGCCTCTTCCTTTGGATGAGCGACGTATTTCCTCCACCAGTATGGCTACAACGACGTTTGATGATGCTGAATCGTCCGTCTATTTCTCATCCGCTTCCTCACCTACGATTTCTCGCCGATCCTCTGCTTCTTCGTCAGACCATTCTTCTTCGGCTGGTCCGATCCAGGCGATGGCCTTGCCAGGTCTTGAAACTTCCGATGTCTCTTATCATCATCCTCTCTCTTCTTCCCCTCCTGCTTTGTCATCCTCTTCAGTACCTCTTGCTCCATCTACACCTGTTTCCGAAAAACATTCCCAACGAAGGCGGCCTACTTATGAAGCAGAACTCAATCTAGCCGCCACTGAAATGGTGGAAGAAAATCCTCCTCTTTATACCTAAAAATGAGACCAATCTCTTTTTCTCTTTCTCTATTCTAATGTTTAATGCATAAAGAAAATAACTAAATAAAAGAAATTTATCATAACTCATTTGTCAATAGCTTTCCATTTATTACAGAGGAATGCCACGTTGGGCAAGTTAGTTCAGCGTCAAAGCACAAATGTGTTTGCAACTGGGCACACCGCTATCCGCTCTAGTTGCATATACCTACTCTACCCTTGTTCCCTTTCCTTATTGTGCTGAAGTCTATTTCACCCACCTCCTTTTTCACAACCAATCGTGTACTATTCTTCTTGTTCGTTCGTTTCGCCATGGGCGTGATTTATCCCACAAGCTTCTGTTTCCCCCCGGACCTAGAGCCTATCTTCTGCCAAACTTCCCATTTTCATTTTAAAGATAGCTCAATAATGCTTTTTTTTTTTTTTACTTTTTTACTATTTTGAGATAAATATCATTGTGTTTTCTCAGGAAAAAGGAGAAAACTCGAGAGTAAATGCAAGTGTTGCTAAAGATGAGACAGACTGTAGCAAAGCTGAACGAACCCTGGCAGCAATTGCTGCCACTACCACATCATTTGCCTCGCAGATTTCTGGCATAAGAATAGCTAGCACGTTTTGCAAAACAACCTTCAAATTTTTGATATCGATGATTCACTCTCGGAAGGGTCCGCCCCAAACAGCTCAATGATTTAATTCAGCTGCTTGCACATTTCTCCTTTCTTCTTCAGTTGGGAGGCCAAAGACACCACATCAGCCTTGTCTAACACCTGCTTGCCAGTTATGATATTTGACGCGACGGTTTGGATGAATTTGGAGCCTATTCGCTAGTTGGCATCGTCTTTAACGCTATCCCAATCGGCAAGAGTACGGTCTCGTGGTTATGTCATCTGTCGGTTCATTCGACGCTCGACATTGAAAACATGTGGACTTCTGGTCAAAGCGGGTGTGCACCTCTCGCAGCTGGTAAAGGAGGTCATAGTTGGCAGTACCTGTGACGTTTGGCTTGTACGCAGGTTTTTTGGTTGCCTTCCATATCGATTTCTTGATAAAAAAAATCTCGGTATTAAAATGACTGATATGAATATAAATAAAATTTGCTCCTAGTTGGACCAACTTCTGGGTCTGTTTTAACATCCAAGTGTAAGCTAGATGTAATCAATGCGTTGGATGTCTTTCTCCCGATGAGAAGTTTGGTTCCATCTGTATCACTGATACTTGTGGTCCAAATGTTGGGATATTTTGGCGACTCAAGTGATAGAGATGTAGGAAAATAAATCCCTTTCTTGACACTAAGCTTTCCCGGTGTGTGTCCACGGTGTACTACGACACTCCAACGGGACACTCCACTTCAGGACACTCCAGTCTACGACTCTCCGCTATTTCTGCATCTGCTTATAGTAATTATCGTCTTCTTTAATTTTGAAGAGCGCTCTGATTTGGGAAAACTGGAGTGTCCCGTTGGAATGTCCGTAGTAATTCCTGTAAGCCGCATCCCATAAACTTCGATTCAATTGGCTACGATGGTCCTTCCAGTTTGTACGTCCAGTACAACTGCGCCTGCCAAAAGACCACTGATCGTTTCTGTTATATTGAGATCCCAAGTTATCCAAAGTGTCAAAGGTTACTTCGCATGGATTATAAACGTGGTTTGCCATCTTGCTGATTTCCAAGGTAAAGAAACAGAGAAGAAGGATTGATCAAGAAGGCAGAGTTTAAGCTTTTGCATTCATTCCTGTTGGGGCTGTTCTTGTAAACTTAAAACACGAAACTTACGTATGAATGTGCATAAGCAGATGAGTGCCATAACCGTGACGTGTACCTGAATGCAACTCCGCCTGAAGTACAGGACTTCCACTTCAGGTCAAAATTGTATATTATATTACAGGACTATAGAGCAGGGCGCCGTTGGCATTGTCTGCAGGACTTCCACCTCAATTAGCAGTTCTAATGTAGGAGCTTGGTGGGAATATCTCCAAGTAAGAATTGAGAGAACGAGCCTTGAAGGCTACAAAAGCTTAGACTTATCCGTAGAGTCGCCTCCTCGTGGCATATGCAATCTTATCCGAAGTATTAGCATGCTTCTGGACTGTTCTGACGGGAAGCTCCCGCTATAAAGCGTCGCCCATTTGTACAAAATTTTGGTATGGCTTCTTCTATAAGGAAATTTCACCGGTCACTTCCCTCTGGCACTCTTCCCCCAAATCACTTGTGTCATTATAGTATATTAGACGCCGCCGCTTGAGATACATACCCAGTAAGAATATTAATAAAGAAGCTGGGGAATGAAGCGCAGTTAGTGTCCCAACAGATGCCCCCGAGATAGAAGGGCTATACAAAGCATAAATACTTACCATAACAATTAAATAAATGGCATCGTATCGTTTGATGACAATTAGCGCTGTTATGTTTCAGTTGCTCTTGACCTCGTACATTTTAACATAAGTTGAGATTTACGTGTATACATTTACTTTCTTCTGCTAGTACCCATTGTATAAGGATATACATTAACATCGGTTGCAGTTTGCAGCTGTTGATCTTAAGTGATCACTGCATGTGCATTGGTGGGAGAAGTAGCCAAGCATGTACCTGGGACAACCCGACCTATCTATCATTTACGGGAATTACTACGCGCACTAAAAGTTGGTGACCTCGCGCACTAAAAGTTTGGGTCACTTTAGTAGCTTCCCTTTTCATACGGCGTCAACCAATCATCGCCGCAGGCTTCTCTAAGGCAATGCCAGCTTTTTAGTGCGCGAGCTGGCCTTCACTCGCCATACATGACGCGTCACACTTTAGTGCGCGAGATGGCCATATACTTCGTGTCAGCTTTTAGTGCGCGAGATGACCGTATACTTCACGTTAACTTTTAGTGCACAAGATGACCATACACTTCATGTTAACTTTTAGTGCGCGGGATAGTCTAGCTAACTTATAAAGAAAGCTCATTTATATTATTAAGGAAAGTTTTAACGTTATTTGACACGAGTTGAATTAGAGCAACAATGAATTAAACATTGTTACAAAAGCTTCAAGGAGGAAAAAACGGAACTACTTGGAATTTTGATCATCTAAATATGTCAATTACAAAAAATCTAACCAGCTAATAATGGTAAAAAGATGACATAGAAATAAAAAATTGAATATAATAAAAGAGAAAAAGTGCTAGCGAACTACAATATATCAGGATGATATTCAATTTTGACAGCTTGTTTTTTTATGTGCAGATATCTCCATATGGTTTTGTAAGAGGCCATAGGGAGTTGCAGATCTTGCCACACCTTTGCGTGTCCCGACATCACGGGAGGCCATTCGATCTTTATACTGGGTTTGACCATAATGGTATCCCAGTGAATATTGTTGCGATAATGCATGATTAATGGTCTTGGTTGCGGGTTTTCTTTTAACGGCTGCCTAAACGGCAGATATAGCATCGAGCTATGCTCTACTACCCCCCGGGAGGAATAAAAGGCAACAGGAGTGGCAAAGGTGTCAGCAGCGAGCTGTAAATCCGTTCCGCCATCAAGCCAGTAGGTAAGTGGACATGGTGACATAGCATGTTGCTCCGTCTCTGATGTAGTTCCATATTCCATCCTTTTTCTCATTGAGCTATACAACTCATCAGAGTTAAAGCACACGTGCTTTTTATACAGCTCTGAATGGGAAGAAAGGTGGCTAAGCATCGCTCGTTTGACGGTTAAGTACTGATCTTCATTTCCATAAAGCTGATAAGCCAAAGACCGGAAGCCACAACCATCACCCACTATAGCAACCGACTTGACTACTACATGTGCAGGGATGTCTGGGTGTACGTTGCTATATACGGGGTTTAGTAAGAAATTGGATTACAAATATATAGTCTGTAGCACTTTTTTACATACTTCACAGTAGCATCCCCATATCTCTGTTTCTTGGCTGGGCAGAGCATCTCTACCTCGTACTCTTCCATCTTCGACCGCTTCTTTTTGTCATCCAAGACTACCTCAACAGATTCTTTAGCCTTGTTGCATTCTTCTCGTTTCTTCTGTAGTTCTTTCGCCTTTTCTTTTTCTTCTGCAAGTTCAAATGCTGACGGCAAACGTGAACTTTTAGTTTGCTTTGGCCGATTTCTGGTTTTTATATCGGTCGGAAAGCTTATATCATCAATTGCCACGGGGGAAAAGTTTTCTGCAACAGTGGTAATTTCCCGCACCAGATCGACACGTTGTTGTGTAGTTTCGCAGTTTCTATATCCATCAATCAACGCATTTATAGCCTTCGACAATTCAACGTCCACATGCGACTCATAGCTTTTAGCGGTAGGAAGAGTGACATAATCCTCTAAAAACTGTCGTTAGCATCTACTGCATGCAATTCTACTTCAAACGGTCATAGAAAATAATTGATATGGAAATACTGACCATCTGTGATTTGAAGTAACCACCGTCTACCAACAATTGATGGGCTTAAGACTTCTGTTTTGTCATTTGAAAGTATATGGCGGCATGGCAAGCCATAGTTGATTTTGGTAGCACATTGGCATTGCTCAGTTTTTTCGCTATCTTCCATATCCCATGCTCGGTAGAGCTCTTTTTTGATGCGGGTCATGGCGTAATGGCATACTTTAGCCTCATGCATCTTGCTCAAGGCATTGATCATCAATTGATCAGTAGCCTGATTGTCATTGATCACCAGACGCGTCAATGATTCCTTGTTGTATTCAAATTGACTACTGATATCCTATTATGATTAAAAGTATCAATATCAACATGGAACTGTGTTGTATAATGCGCTTACATTTTTGGTCAACCAACTATGCATGGCCTTGATCAGCTTTATTATACGTCCTGGTGTCTGAAGTATCTGCTTGATACTCCAATGAGCACCTTCGATCCACTGAGTCGTGCGAGCGCCCAAATGAACGTGTTTTTTTGCCCATGGACCACACCATTTCTCTTTATATGAAAGTAGCCTAAAAAAATACAAGCAATATAAGTATAACTAAAAGAAGCATAACGTAATAAATACCCGTCAAGGTAGCTGTGAAGCTCTTCTGACTTATCGGTCTCTTTTGCCATGTTTCGGTATTTTGCTTCTGCATCAGTAAATTTTATCTCATTACGGGACCAGATTTGCCTGCAACAGCACCTTTGAAAAAATCTTCATGCTCTTCTGTTTCTGGCTAAAAGCACCCTGCCGCATGTGTCTTGAAGTTATTCATTATATGCCAAGCACACAGCAAATGAGGCACATCAGGGAATACGGCAGATAACACGCTGCCAAGTGCTTTGTCATCATCAGTTACGAAGAGACCGGGGGACACATCCACGCCAAACACTTCCGTCTTTAAATTCTCCAAAATCCATTTATATGAGAGTAGTTTCTCATCAGAAACGAGCACGGATGCGACGAAAAATCCACGAGGAACAGATTTACCGTATTCTGACATCAGATTGTCGATACCAAAGATATTAACGAGCGGCATTTTGTTGATGTTCGTCTTGTATGTAGCATCAATTATCACAACTTCACGGAAGCGACGAGCACGTTCCACAGCCCCAGGATGAGTTATGAACAAGGATTTAATGGTATTCTCATCACGAAATTCCCGGACAAAGTAACCGTGGGCACAAAGAAAGTCATACACTTCTCGAACTTGGTTCTGCGAATTGTACTGGGAAAATTTTTGCTTGAAGTTGTAGATGTCTTTAGCCACCATAATTGGCTTTTCATCAAGGTCTTTGCTGACGCGAACAATCTGGGATGGCCTGACACCTGCTTCCGTGAGTTCAGCGACCTTGACCTGTGTCTCTCCATCAAGTTTACGGGCATTATGATAGAGGATCTTTTCTCTTGACAGCTCGTGAGTGTGAGAGTCGATCTTGGATCTCTCACGCTTAACGGTCCAAGCACCTTCTTTATTAGTATACGAGGCATAAATGACCCAGGAGCAACCAATTTTCTTTGTAGTACGCCTTGGTTTACGTTTTGTTACTCCATTAATGCAAACGTATCGGTTGCTTGGCATATCCTCTTCAACTACAGCTGCGTCCTTCTCAGTAGGTTCAACATTATCATCTGTAGCTTTTCCAGACTTGGCCCGATGGCCCCTATGTTGACCGCCATGGATGCACTGAAAGTAGCAGAACTGGGTGCCACTGCCCTTAATGGTTCCGCTTCTTTTGATGGTGATGTCGAATCCATCTACATTGATTGCCTGATCACGGATTGCGCTATAAAGATCAGCGCGGGTGGGATACTTCTGGTTGATGATCTTATCCATGAGTTCAAATAGAGCTTGTTTAGAGTAGGATGCTATTAAATGAGGAAAAAGCAGTAATTCAAAGGTTATCTTTTTGCCATCTATTTATGCAAATTTTTTCAGGAACCGTAATCATCAGTCACTTGACGCAATAAAAAGTTTTAGTGTTTAATACAGCTAATAGTAGGCTGCGTGATAAACTTTAGAAAAAGTGCATTGTCCACTATGTAGAATAAAACTTTTCACCTTATTCAAAGTTACTTATACTGTATACTAAACATTGCCACGAGATATACTGTTGATCTCACGCACTAAAAACATATATAATGGATTATGCACCCTGCACGCTAAAAATTCATATGAAGCATATTATTTCTCTCGCCCACTAAAAGCTGACTTGAAGCGTATAGTCATCTCGCGCACTAAAGTGTGAAGCGTCATGTATGGCGAGTGAAGGCCAGCTCGTGCACTAAAAAGCTGGCATTGCCTTAGAGAAGCTTGCGGCGATGATTGGTTGACGCCGTATGAAAAGGGAAGCTACTAAAGTGACCCAAACTTTTAGTGCGCGAGGTCACCAACTTTTAGTGCGCGTAGTAATTCCCATCATTTTCACTTGTAACCCGAAATAAACGAACATTACCTAGCATCTATCCATTAAGGAAACTGAAGAAGATCGAGCCAAACATTTTCATATGTCCTTTCGGCAAGAAACTCGGGTCTACCATGCACAATCTCTCCCAGGAGTATGTTCTTCGTAACGTAATAGACTCCGGCCATATCCTTGAGTTTCACGAACGCGGTCTTCTCATGCCCATATTTTGCTTATCCTGGATTCTGCCAAGAAGCCAACTACCGTGGAAGAATGTGATATTATTCTGTCTGCAGAGATGCCGGATCCAGCCTAGAACAACATTGCCGCATCATATGATATTGCGGTCTATGGTGCATCGACCTTGCGGCTCACAAACTCACCATGATCGTAATGCTGCATTTATCGACAGTCCTAAGATTGATCCATACGATCCTTATCTCAGTACAAAGTACACTGCACATGTAGATGTGGAGTTGTGCGGGAACATCATATCCTTAAAGCACGTATATGAAGGACATGGTCGTGTAATAATTCGCGTACATGACAAAATCTGAAATTGCAATGTCGTTTCTCCAAGATATTCTTAATTCAGATCATCCCCATCGCACATACATGTCTGTATGTGGGCGCTGATGCTGCAAACGCCGACATGCAGTTGCCTCCTTTGAACCGACCTCTACGCACTCTTTACTTGACTGTTCTTAAGCTCTTCCATATGGCATTGAATCTTTGTTTATCAACTAGACCTGCAAGTATCATTCCATTAGATGATGGGCAAGCAATAACCTTGATAAATGCTACCTAACTTAAATACGGTTCTTATGCCTGATAACTGTCTAAAACAGAAAATTGACTCTTCCTTTCATGTAGTTCGTGTAGTACAACGTAAACAAAGACCAAGCAAAGCTGCTAGACTCCTGCAGATATATGCGCAGAGGATACGGCGTTTTTATTAACGATTAAGTCTTCTGAACTACACCTACAGTTGCGTATAAATAAGAAGTTGTGCGCAAGACCGTATCCTCCTCGCTATCATCAAATTACGATCAGTTCACAAAAGCCATGAAGTTCCTCTCCCTGCTATTTGCTGTCTTTGCCTGCATTTTCTCGGTGGTCTCAGGCGCTACATACAATGCTGAACTTGAATTATTAGACCCATTTTCAATGAATTTGCGAGTCTCTCCTGGTCAAAAGTGCGCCCACATAGTGTTGGATTCTCCGGTTATCGGCCCCGCTACCATTTTCCGAGCTCAACTAACTATACAATCATTGGACGCATTCGAGGGTATCTACAACGTCATGCTCATCGATGGTGATTCGCAAGGCAGGATCCTCTTCACGACATCTGATAGTGAGGAACAGCAGGCAGTTCTCACCGTCCAATACCTTCCTCCACATCCTCCCGCGATGGGAACAGCAACCGTCTTTACGTGCTAGGACCGATCTCGTTTAGTTTACACATCCCAAACCGATAAATCTTCTATTGTATCGAGTTGCCAATCTTTTATAATAAATGAAAAGGGAACAATAGTCACACATTGCCTTCCCTTACAGATATAGCGGTTTATTAAGATCGTCTGTTGATTGCCATACTATCCTTGACTTCGGACCAAGTCGATTGAGCTTTAGACACGAATCAAAAAATAGGGCATTCATCCCCTATCGTTTCTCTCATTAATCGATTTTAGGATGCACATACGTCAATGTTTTCCCAAGGGGAATAACTACGCGCACTAAAAGTTGGTGACCTCGTGCACTAAAAGGTTGAGTCACTTTAGTAGCTTTTCCTTTTCATACGGCGTCAATCAATCACCGGCGTAGGCTTCTCTAAGCTAATACCAGCTTTTAGTGCGCGAGATGACCATATACTTCATGTCAGTTTTTAGTGTTCGAGAGAAATAATACGCTTCATACGAATTTTAGTGCGCATGCATAAACTATTGTATATAAATTTTTAGTGCGCGAGATCAACAGTATATCTCTGGGCAATATTTAGTATACAGTATGAGTAATTTTGAATGGGTGAAAGGTTTTATTCTGCATAGTGGACAATGAACTTCCTCTGAAGTTTATCACGCAGCCTACTATTAGCTGTAAAGGCCCAGCTCGCGCACTAAAAGTTAACAAGACATGCATGGTCACCTCGCGCACTAAAAACTGGTATTAGCTTAGAGAAGCCTACGGCGGTGATTGATTGACGCCGTATGAAAAGGAAAAGCTACTAAAGTGACTCAAACTTTTAGTGCGCGTAGTAATTCCCTTTCCCAAGTTCTACTCTTGCTAACATCTGCGCCTTTTTCACGTCCACTCCTTGCAGCATATCGCTGCTCTACTTAGAATTTAGTGTACGTTGAATATAGTTCAAACATGTTCAAAGTCTTATTTTCATGATAACGGTGGCTCAAATTTAACATACTTTAAGATTAAATGCATTATCTGCTTATCGATTACGTAAAATTCCTGCCTCTCTACAATAGGGTAATAAGTGATGATTGGCGGTGCAGGATCGATGACCATTGTTTATCAAATCATAGTGACATTTTCCAAATCGAACATTTTTTATGGACGTGAACGCATAACGTTCGAAACAGATATTGCGACATTCATAGAATATGTGTGCACAAGATCGATACTTGAGAGTATTTGAATGTTTCGTTTTCAGATAGATTTTCTCTTTTCAATCCTTGGTCAGAAAAGTCTCGGGACATGGTAGCAGTCTGTTACTTTGCACCCATTCCTAGACGTGATTTAAGTTTGAGCCTTACTGATTTGCTTCGACATGGTCAAAGACGAGAAGTGAGTAATATGGTGATGTTATTGGTTTGTTTAACTATACCTGTAAAACGTCAATTCCAGAGTGATAGCTTAATTAAGCGAGTAGTTGTACCATCACTGAGTTCGCAGAACCAAAAATAAGTCATCTTTTTTCTGGTTTTCTATGCTGTGCCGAATGTGCTACGCGAGGCTCCTATTATCGTAACACCTTGGTTGACAAATGTCCGCTTGACGATCAGAGGAAAGATTGTCTGCCCGGTGCGGAGTAGACAATGCCTGCTTTGTTCGTTTAGGAATGAAGTATGGTCTTATTTTTTACACTCTATGGATGTATGTACTTATCTACTACCATGTTCCCTGTTCATTTACTTCGAAACTTAACGGAATAGACAATGATCCTAGTTTGGTTTACACAGATGGCATATTGCACGTTTTAATCAGCACACCTATTAGTATGGATGTAGTACAACGCGTTAAATTAATGGCAAGTTGTATGGGCCCGCTCGTGGTCCATGCATGGACAACTGCTTTTTTTTTTCTTTTGTGTCTCGGTTTTCTCCGCTGACATTTCTTTGCCACAATAAGGAATAGAAGTAGCACTAGAACATGTGCATCGACAAAAAGACGGGGGCATTCATTCAAAACAGGAACTGCGGTTCTTTTTCTTTTTCTGCCCTGTTGGAATTGCCATACTAGGACTAGCTTAGTGCTACAGTGTCACTAACCCTCTGTCAATGGAATTACCAGAAAAATTGGGTGTCAAAAAAATTCACCACCCTAGAACCCTACTCATCCTTTGCCATTCCTGAAGAAGGACGGATAGCCAATAATAAGAAAAAGCACCAAAAAAAACTCTAACCATTCGACTATAACGTATCCGAGCAATTGTTTTTTCTCCAAGCTATCCCTTGTTTGTATAATATTACATAGCAGTCATGAAGCGACACCAATAGTTTTGGTCATAGAGTAAATGAAAAAGGCAAAGTTCAGCCACATTACGAAATACTAGCACATGGATAGTCATCTTAACAAGCCCTGTTCTATTCAGGCATGCACCTAGCTGATTATTTCTACGGGAGAATGCAAATATACATTATCAATGCAAGGCCGTTCTGCGTTTATACCAATGTCATAGTATCTGTACATGCCTCTGTTTGTTTTTGTAACCAGAGGCAGTCGTTACTGCATAATAAGGTACCATATTCCATTTTGGTATTGTTTTTGATTTTATTTAGGTTATCTACCGTTAAACGACGAGGAATCTGACCGCCACACCACTGTATTTCATGACGTGATATACTAGGCTTTACCTTTACCTTGTATTGCTACTGCACTATACCCTTGACACACAAGGAAAGGACTGGATTCTTCTCTTCTGGTAGCATTACGTCGGAATTGACTATGAATGATATTCCAAAGCCCTTACGTTTTACGCATATAAGGCGAGCTCGTTCATTGACAGATCCAGGCATCTATGAGAACCATACGTCCGTGAACGTCACTTAAGCACAGATCCATGGTATTAACGTAGGCTACGATTATAATGATGGCGGAACAAGAGGGGAGCTAAAAGGGCCATCATTGATAAACATGGTACCATGAACTCGTTCGGTGATCTTGATAATCGCGGGCTTAACTAGCTGGGAAAGATCCTTTTCTGGAGGGAGTGGACAGTGTCGATAATCTCGCATCAAATGATTGTTTGAATTCTGTAGCTCATCCAGGCTGGCCATGGTCTCCTCAAGCCGCTCCTAAATCGAGAATCAATGAGAGACTCAAGTAGGTCATCAATCCATTACTGCTTGCCTTGAAGGTCCAAATGAAACGCGTAAAATCCAGCAAAAGTTTCGGATCATCGCTAAAGCTAGTTGGAATGGGGCATTTGTCTTCTCGCATCATCACGAAAACACCATCAGATGGACAGGATATGCTCCAAAGCCGTATATGAGTTGCTATGAGCTGTTTAGTAGGTATTTCCGGATTACTTCAACAAACTTACTATGGACATGCCAAAAGTAAAGTTTAAGTTTCGCCATAATATGGAAAGAAGCGTACTTGTAAACGTCCGCCACGGTTTTCAGCATGGACACTGCACCATACATGCCTTTATGAAAATCAAAGTTAACTTTAGTTGGGTCGCCTTGGCCGTAGGCATTAGAAGTTTCAAGAAGAGCCACTTCTAACTTGTCGTTATCTTCTGTGCATCTTAGCACTCCATCAGCCTTGTAGCAAGATCGTTCATCAACATAAATACCATTTGCCTTGAGCTGTATAGACATAGAGCGCAAACGTTCTTCACCAGGAAAGAATTGTAACCCACGCTTCTTATTCGTAACTGCATACAAAGCAAATCGCATTGCTGGCCAAACCAATGCTTCGTTAAGTTTAGTCTCCGAATGACCAAGGTTCGGTTTTGCCGTATAAATATCACGTATGCTACATTAAGATGGATATGTACAAACATTATGAGTCATGCAGCATAAATCAGCCTGTCTGACTCACATTGCCACCAAAAGGTCAGTGAGAAATGCGATCTGGGGCTGTCGACTGTCTTCTACCTTGAGCACCGCAAGCTTTCTCGCTTCTTGTAACATTGTGCCGCGTTCCTACGATACAAAATCCCTGTTAATAAACCTTAAACATACCGATGTCCGTCAATTCTACTTACGCTATCTAAGACATTGTCGATGGCGGACAATTCGGCGGAGAAGATTTCATGGAACTCTCGCCGTTTGGTTGTCCTGAGCAGCTGGCTGACTTGGGCGTATGCATCCTGTGGCATATTTCCTTTTGGGCGTATACCATCCCCGCAAATAACAATCCCATGCTTTTCAGCGCTAGTGGCCATCTTAGTTGGTTACTATTTTATAACTGCGAAATCCTAAGCCTACCTATACTGATGTATATCCTCATCTGCTCGGGCAGCTTCAAGAAAATTTCGCCATTGATCCCAAATGGTTTTGATTTCCGTAACTATCACCTCTGGATGATAGCCCGAACCTGGGCTTGAAAGAAACTATACAATCACAGATTCTCAAGAAATGAACAAGATCTGAAAGAGCATACAAACAGTGCTGTTACCAGATCATCGATAATGGTTCTGTCATCGTCACCTCGTTTCTGCACCTGAGCGAAATTAATCAACATGCTTGCGTGCATGCAAATTAGACAAACTACCTTTATTCGGCCACGCTGGGATTCATCACCGTGTTCACTCAGTCCACGCTTCTATGTTTCAACACTCAATTACTCTGTATGTTAGCAGCTATAAATCATGAAAGTTACCAAGATTTGAGAGAGTCTGTCACTGTTACTTAACGGGCTTTGGGTGGGTGTTGGTCTATCAATAGCACACGGATCAGTTCTATAATGGCCTTTGGTATTAATGAACTAGGTTACGTTGCAGGACGTGCGACAAGAAAGTCAGAATGACGTTCAATTCTCCCGTCCATGGCGTAAGCATTATCGCTACTAGGAATGTCTTGACTCTCAGCAGTTTTCTCATATATTCCGTTGGTTATCCTGCGTAACGAATCCGTATTAAAGTCATTCTATTAAAATCTTTCTCAAAGCTTCAGCATACGGCTTTTGGCATATCCGGTCTTCCTCTTGATCGCCTAAATGTTTGATAGATCGCAGTGCATTTTTGGTGAGGCTATTTTCAGTTTCTGCGCGAGCTTGCGATAACTCCACATTATTCCAGAATTCCTGCTCGTAGATGCTATTTTTCCACGCGCCAAAAGCCAAACGCAAGTCGGCAATGTTTGGGAGTATCTCCAATCTCTTCGAATTCAGGATGTTGCCGTAACGCTCATTGGCTTTTCTCTTATCCGTATACCCGTATTCCTGGGCAAATAACGATAAAGAAAGAGTTTTGGCCTTTGTTATGCACCAATCAATATCTGTCATTGCTCCTGAGACGGGTCAAGCGCAGCATAAGTTCGCCCGCCCATTAACAGGTACATCCACTGCGGACATTGAAATCCGCTATTGGTTTTTCAATGAAGTATCGGAGTCAAATTTTGAAGAATCATTTAATCAAACTATGAAAATTCGCAATACGAGATTTTGAATCAAAAGCGTGTGTTCGTTCAGAAGTAAGTGTAACTACATCCCAAAGTCATAGATAATCATCCTACTAATTAGAAGATAATTCTAAACGACCCAATGGGTAAAACAGTTGAGGATACTGGAAAATATCACGAAAAATACCGTTTAAAAATGTCGTCCGTCTAGAGTACGCAACTCTCTTGCAAAGTCGCATCACGTCTTTATCGGAATTCATGCGCAAACTTATAATCCGAATGCAATTCTTTGTCAATGCATATATAATCGAATATATCCAGAGAGAAATCCCAGTGTATCTGTACTCACAGAACTTTTGATATTCGATCGTACAACTGGTGATGAATATCTATGTGACGAACACCAATCCTCATATGCCAGACAACATTTATGATTTTTGGAATCAATTTCGCGAGCGGCATCCTGCTATTGTTTTCCCGAGAAACAACTTCACTGGATACAGTGACGCTCTTTCTGCGGCTTGCAAGACATTGCGAGATACTTATACAAACGACATTGTAGAAAATTTTCAACAAAGAGTTTGCGGATTCATCATTCATAGGCTTCAAATGCTTGTTCCAGTAAAGCAGCGCAACAGAAACTTATATGCTTGATTCATTGACATTCTTATTGTTTCCCACTGCAGGATCTATCTAAATCGTCTGCAAGTCGGATCACGTATGATTATCTGTACGAAAGCATTGCCGGTGGTGAGCCAGCTTGGCCCTCATGCTTGGAAAATGCGTCCTTCGACCTATTCCTTGCAATTGTTAACCTCCATTTTTTCTTATTCCGTTGATGACCCAAAAGTGCACTATCGATGCTTTATCGGAAAGACCTGGGGTATGTATCCTGTATTGCGTGCTATATTAGAGATGTACGAGCAAGAGCACCAACAGAGCGACGACGAGGAATCAGGCAATTTGCCTAGGCTGTTTTCATTAGCAGCTCAACCTTCCTTCCACTTTCGCTTCGCACCATTAATGCAAAGGCATTGAAGGCGTTGGTTCAAGTCAGAAACGATACAGACGACTATGAAGGTAATTGGAGATTTTTAACCAAGTCTATGACTTGAACAAGTACGTCTTCCGAAGGTCAGTTACCTATTATCTGAGAATAATGTACGAAGCTAAGCATCACTTTTAGCATGAATTGCGGAACGTTCACAAATGAAATCTGCACGGACGGTTTTAGTGTTGTTTTTCACTTTGCTCGCAGTGCAAAGCTTAACACAGTTGAGCTTGAACTCGAAGATTTTACCACTGAGGACATCAGCAGATATTATCGTCTGTGTGGGATTGACCCTGGCGTGCCGCATCTATATACTGCGTCATATGGTGCTGGTGAAACAGAGCATGAAATCTGCCGCTGTTCGTCTGCAGAGTATTACTGCATGACTGGGTCGCCTCAAAGGGGTCAGCAGCTACTGAAACAAAAAAGACATCAGGGCATTGATACCATCGAGAGTAATTTTCCAAGTGCAAAAACATGCAATATCCGCAAATACAATGGACGAGTGGATTACTTTTTCCTGCACAAAGATGTATTAGTCAATTTCTACGGGCCAAATGACCGAGAGAGGCGGTTCCGCGACCATCAAGGCAGGCAACGAGCGGTAGAAGAGTTGGCAAATATTTTGATAGACGGAGGCCGTAAATACAACCATCGGAAACGGAAGAAGAATCGCGAGCAGCGTAGAAGGCACAAGAATAAGAACACTGGAAGGTATTAAAGGAACAGATATCAGGATAAAAGTAGTAATTATTCCCACAATGATAGGATACCCGAGCAACCATTATCTGCCGTGCGTTCTACAGTAAATGAAAGCCGTCGAGCCAGAAGCTGGAAGCAATCCCAACCAAATCCGGATAATAATGGAAAGATGCCATTGTTTGTATTTGGGGCGGGGATGTTTGGAAGGACAAGTGCCGATACAAAGGACATCGAAAAGCGGCCGTTAACAAATTATGGAGGATTTTGAGGAGACGCGAGGCTCGTGGCGAGGTGCTTGTAGTGAAGATAGACGCTTAGCTCACATAACAGGTAACTGAGGCAATGTTATTTTATCCATGCTTGACTTAATATGAAATACAAATAGATTTGTCACAAGTGCAAAACGAAGACATTATGCAATGTGGTTACTGAAGATGGTATCAAACACCATGGCATTCAAGTCTGCAAAATCTGTAGAACGCGATGGAATCGTGATATTAATACAAGCAAGAATATGTTCTGCATTGCGCAATCTATATGGAACGGCCATGGGCGCCCGGACGCGTTCCGCCGGCCGACACAAATCACCGCTACGAATGCGGGACCCGAAAGGAGTATTAGGCAGTGTTTCTAGTTAGAATTGTTATACTAACGTTTATCTTTCGCATTCGCAGGTGGTCACACCAGTAAGCTCACTATCTCATTTTAACAGAGGATACTCACCAAATATTACTGGCAAATTCTTTATAACTTTTATCTCCAAATCTTCAAACAATTTTGGGCGGAATCTTCAAACAATTTTGGATGAAATCTTCAAAAACTTTTGAATAAACCAGTACTAAATGGATGGCGTACGGTTGCGCCTCTAAAACTTGGTTCTTCAGCTAGGATTCAGAGATGTAGTGGGTGACCGTGTGCGTTTCTATAGAAGTCTAGCCAGCTTCTCCCTGGAATTTCACCGGCGTCTTTAAAGGCAGATGACTGACGGCGCTGCTGGAGCTCCTTCTCTGATCCTTGGTTTCTTGCGATGCTTCATGGAGAGATAAGTTTTACATTTTTATGATAAGGATGATGCACCTAATGGTTTGTACCAGCACGCAAGGAATCACGAGTAGTCGCACACTGCACTGTTGCAAAAGTTTGCTTTGCTGAAGATGGTCGCATTTGATTGTGTAGTGTACAGCGTCCGGCAGCACTGGAACTCATGGTTAACTCGTCATAAGGCTCTTCGACTGGCTAGCGTTGAGCTGGTTCTTCAGTTAGGACTCAGAGATGAAGTGGGTGACCGTGTGCGTTTCTATAGAAGTCTAGCCAGCTTCTCCCTGGAATTTCACCGGCGTCTTTAAAGGCAGATGACTGACGGCGCTGCTGGAGCTCCTTCTCTGATCCTTGGTTTCTTGCGATGCTTCATGGAGAGATAAGTTTTACATTTTTATGATAAGGATGATGCACCTAATGGTTTGTACCAGCACGCAAGGAATCACGAGTAGTCGCACACTGCACTGTTGCAAAAGTTTGCTTTGCTGAAGATGGTCGCATTTGATTGTGTAGTGTACAGCGTCCGGCAGCACTGGAACTCATGGTTAACTCGTCATAAGGCTCTTCGACTGGCTAGCGTTGAGCTGGTTCTTCAGCTAGGATTCAGAGATGGAATGGGTGACCGTATGCGTTTCTATAGGAATCTAGCTTAGTGTCTTTAGCTGTCTTAAACTTTGCCTTTCATTCCAAATTCAATATATATGTATATATATATCACTCCATGCGTTTATCACTCATACGTGCGGCTTTACATCGACAGTTCTGCATTTGCTCAGTACGAGAGGTTGACGAACCGTTGCACGAATGTATTATTTTTATGTATAGGCTAAAGTCCGTTGCGAAATCACGGCTTTGTATCTTTGTATTTAGTCTGTTTGATTTCTATATTTTCAGAGGCAAATGGTTATATGATGTATGTACGACATTCGAGACGCTTTGGACCACGTCGAAAAAGGAGGCACTTTTTCGTCTTTCCTATAGTCGCCCATTGAAGTTCGTGTTACGTACAAGCTTGACCGCCTTTTTTTTTAATTTCAGTTTCTGAGACAGGGTTAGGTAGGACGAAGGTGAATTTAGGTATGAATACAAAGTAATAAAAACAAATTGGAAAGTAAACCTTTCTATATTTAAGTTTCATAGTAGTATTAGTAGCGTACATTTCGTTTTGTCGAATGATTTGTGTATGTTTACATTTGCCCAAGAGCCCTGCACGGATGCATCGGAGTCATTGCTATTACTTTTTCTTTCATCTTCCCCAAAAAAGGGAGAGGGCTTTCAGAAAGATAGATTATAAACGGTAAATAAAGTTGGGGTTTTCTCGGTCTGTCAGATCTTCATCCGGGTCTACCGGGGGTTGCGGATTACCGAGACGTTCTCGGTTGGATTTGGCCATCAAATAATGTGCGAAAAGCATCAAAATCGAGGAAATGGTGTTTGCTGCCATGTAGCCGATCATGCCACCAAGGTAAAGAGGCTTTTGCCAACTGACTATCATGAGCGGTCCGGCAAAGTTACCAATGGTATACATAACGATCATGACACAACTGTAGAAAATCTTCTTGGTATAACCTGACACGTTGTTGGCCACAGATGCCAGGAGCAAGGTATAAGCTGCTGGGAACGCCCAACAAAGATAGAGACCCAACAGTTTCACTTGAGGTTTGGGAATTGTCACGAGCAAGATCAAACCCAAGGTAGAAATGGTCAGCAGAATAGAGGCAACATAAAGTGTACGACCGTAGCGTCGATTGTACCACACAGCAACAATGATAATGATACAGTCCACAACACCCGAAGGAACACTAAGCAGGATGGCGTCCAAGCTCTTTTTTTTGTGAACAACCAAAAAAAAAGGTGAGGTTAGTGAAGCTGAACCTGAAATCGTGAAAAAGAAAATTGGCTTACCGAAAAACCGAACCCAGCGGTAATAATGGTGCTGAAGATGCCCAAAGCGCCGTTTTGGATATTCAATAGACAGGAAGCGAAGATAAAGCAGTAAAAACGCGGCTCTTTCAGGGCTTCAATCATATGGTTAATCTTGATCTTGTTTGTGCGAACCACGTTATTGTCCTTCAGACGCTGTTCAACAGCTTCTTTTTGCTCAGGCGTGAGACGCAGGAAACGCGATTTTGGTTTATCAATAAGGAAGAAGAAGCAAATCACGCCAAAGAAAATAGTAATAGCACCGAGAATAATCATGATCCTATCAGATAATTAACCTTTTTAGTTGGGATTTACCGCACCACGTCTTCGTCGGTTACCATTGCCAGGCGCTTTTTCCGCCAACACCGTGCATGTGACCAATGCCATAGCTCACGAATCCTCCGACCGCCATGGCAACACCATTACAAATATAGATCATACCAATGCGAGCCGCTTGTTCAGAACGACGGTACATGGCACTGATGAGCATAATACAGCATGGATACATGCCAGCTTCAAAGAAGCCCAGGAGAAATCGGAGAGCGGCCAACTGTTGGAAATTCTTTCCCTCAGCTGTGCATACCAACACCATACCCCAAAGAGCGATCAAGGCACCCATGTATTTTCCAAGGGGAATGCGTTGAATCAGAATAGCATTTGGAATCTAATTCAGCAGTTCAGGGAAAAGCTATTGTATAATCTTTTTCTTGATGAACAAGAAAAAAAAAGAAGAGGCTATACCTGAAAAACGAGGTAACCAAGGTAAAAGATGGAACCAAGCCAATTGAGTTGTCCGTCTGCAAGGTGGGTGTCTTGCACGATACCCAATACGGCCGAATAGTTAATGGATGACTTGTCAAAATACTAAAAGAAAGAAGCATGAGATGATCGGTACAACTGTAGTTATTGTCTTTTCTGTTTATCTTTTCTACCTGTAAGAAATTAAGTATTGCTACGAATGGCATCACATAAAGGAAATCCATTTTTCGGATTAAACTGCGTTCTGCTGCAGTGACTGTATATTCTGCCTTTCCCGTTACATCGTATTGTGTAGTCGTAGTAGTTTCATTGATAACGGTAGTGGACGTAACGACTTCCTTCTTTTCATATTCCAAGATATACTCCTCCTTCTCCGCCATTATGATTGGGATATGGGTTTTTGTTAAGGATAAAGAGAGAGAAGCAAAGGGAAGGAAAGAAGTATTAGAGTGGGAAATGCGAGAAATTTTTATATGTCAAAGATTCGGGTCCGACAAAATGCCTGTGCACCGGAACACAAGGGATTCACTTTTTTTTTTTCGAATCAGCACTGCAAACAGTTAGGTGTCACAGGAACACGTTCGGTGGAAAACTTAACGACTCCTCCGAGACGCACGATCTCATTTCCCGGATATGTAAAGCAAAAGTCTGGGTGCATTATAGCCCTTTGGATAGACTAAATGCCCTCAATTATACTAAGAAAACAATCATTGAAAAACGCACTTCATTTGCAACACAGACACAACAAAAGCTGTCTAATTATAAACTCTCTTTATTGTTCATTTTCTACCCTCTTCCCGGCCATATGATTGTTTTTTCTTTTTTCTTTTTTTTTGACAGCTTTCCTTTCTCCCTTTTACCTATTCATTATATATTATCCCTAGAATAGATAGGGACCTGTCTATATGCTCAATAATGCATGAATCTTTTGTTAAACAAAGATGAAAGTGGGACGATCCTTTAATCCACAGTGTTTGTACACTACGAGTGTGTCCGATACGGTACACTGCGCTTTTTGATGTGCCAAAAATACAACGTCATTGGGTCGGAATTTTTAGAGAAAAAAGTTCGACAGCCCCCACACCACACAAAACACCTTCTCCGCACTTCCAGACCACCCTAATTTTTTTATCTCTTCCTGGTACACCCAAACCCCATATATACTTGTATTCTTCTTCTTTATCACCACTCTCTTTCTCTCTCTTTGTAGACCATGACACGGCAGTATCTTTACCGTTTGGCCATGCTCTCCCAGCTGCTCCACGTGGGGCCTTCTCGATCCGCATTGACACCGCTTGTCTTGCGTCCGGCCATGGGACTGAATCGCATCTTTCAATTCCATACACAAACACAACAATACCAATCACATACATTGTTAGACAGTATTCCCTCTTTCCCGACAGCACAAGGTTTACTTTCTCAGGATACAAAACCAACCACGACCGAGAATGAACCGCAGCCCGATAGCTTCCATTTTATAGCCTATGCAGCCTGGCATCCTAAGAATAGAAACGCAAAACAACGTCAGCATGAAAGTCGTATCCCTTATTGGAAACAGAGTAAAGTGGGTAAAGTGGACGCTGGAGAAGATGCCTTTTTCCATACCTTTACACCAACGGGCCTAGCTTTGGGCGTGGCAGATGGGGTAGGCGGTTGGTCCGAAGTGGGAGTTGATCCAGGTAAGAAGTTTAGAACAACAGGATAGTGGAACGCACAATCCAGAAAGTTAATGATCCTATTTCTTTGTCTTATCTCTCTGCATAGCTCTTTTCTCATGGACATTGATGAACAACGCAGCTTTAGTAGCAAAGGATGAAAATACTGTGGATGCACATCATATCTTGGATGCCGCGTTTACTCAACTACGCAAGAGTGGCAAAGTCCCTGCTGGAAGCAGCACAGCATGTATACTTAATCTTTGCAAGCGTTCAGGAAAGATGACTACCTGCAACCTTGGAGACAGTGCCTTCCTTCTGATCCGCGACGAAAAGATTGTCTATGAAAGTCCGAGTCAACAGGTATTTCCTAAGAGAAAACCGTTTTCTGTAGAAAACAACATGTATTCACTGTTATTTATTCCTAGCATTATTTCAACTGCCCGTAAGTAGAAAAACAATGAATGGACAGAAAGAATGGAAAGGAACGATTCTAATATCTAATGATGGGGAAAATGTTATGTTAAGGTACCAATTGACGGTTGTGCCGGATACCTATCCCAATCGCGAAAGTTTTGTTACGGATACACCCAAGGATGGAGATCAAAAATCCTTCTTTTTAAAAGAAGGCGACTTAATCATATTAGCTACCGATGGCTATTTCGATAACGTCTATCCACATGAGACGTTAGCTTTGGTTAATGCTGCGATGGAAAACCTTGTAGAGCCGACCGACGATGAAGTTGTCGCTGCTGTTCGGGGATTGGCGAAAACACTAACAGATACAGCACGACGAATGAGCCTGGATCCAAAAAGATTAAGTCCTTGGGCGCGAGATGCGCGGGCGCATGGAAGTAACTATAGGGGTGGTAAGGTTGATGATATCACATGTATTGTTACTTTAGTCCGAGGAGTGCAAGGGAAGAAGATTCCCGAAAAGCAAGCATAGTTTGTTTTCTTTTTGTATATATATTTTAAAGAACTCTATGGAAAAGAGTAGATGAATATCAATTGTCCTTTAACATTTGCATTGACAAATCACTCTTTTTTCTTCCATTGTGTACGTAAAATGATAACCAAAACGATCCATTTCGAAGCAGATCTTTGTTATTCCTAAGATAACGAGAGAGAAAATCATAACGACAGTCGGTTTGTTTCAATAACATGTATCTACCACTGTCGTTACATTTCGAGCAACTGTCCAGCGCATGCTTCCCTGCAGCCTCAAATTACGAAAGCAGAACGAGTTGCAAAAGGACATTGTTATTGCATCGACGTCATGTCACTGGGACAGGACAGGGTTGCTTTTGCCGAACGAGGCTAATATGTTTCATTTTGTTTCTTTTACTTTGTTTTTCGTTTCGCTTTTGCTGGTTTAGCTTTTGCTGTTTGAATGCAACCCGACTTCTGGATCATTCCTTTCTCAGGCATATATATTTTGGTTTTGTCTTTCCTGTGAAAATCTCACACCTCGCTTCAACACTCCTAGAAACCCGCATCCCAAGACGGGGTCTCTTGATTCAATGAGAAACATTTTGTAGGTCTAAAGAGGTCAAGGGGAAGAAAGCTGTGTGGCCAAATCTCTTATCGACATAAGCCAAAAAAAAAAGTTCCGGGATTCAGGAAATGTCAGGTTTGTCTGCAACGGGCATCTACGGTAAGCAATAATAACAAATTTACGATCAAACCACAGACCGATAGGAAAAAGAAAAAAGTGAATATCGCCTATGGTGGTTCAAGTTCTCTTTCTCCTTCTTTTGTTTTGTTGCGGAATTGATCAAAGCTTTCCGAATGTGTGAGCCAGGTGACAACTTTTGAATGCATCCTTAGGAAATGTATGTTGCTTTTTTGGTTGTCTTGTTTCCCGCTGTTTTCTTTTGTCTCAGATTGTAAACATCAAGGCCTTCTCTGTTTTTTCCGAAGAATAGACTGGAAAACTTAGGCTTAAATATCGCTTTATTTTTCTTCTTTTTGTTATTATTATTTTACAATTCCTAGCGAAATGACGACGGATACTCCACAAAATCCGCTTCTACAGCAAGTGCTAGAAAGCAATGCTAGTCTCAAGCTAAAAGAAAGAATGAGACAAGAGGCGCAACAAATGAATACCGCCAATGACAAGCCTGAGAATGATCATAAAACGACGAACGACCGACTCACGCTTGCCTCTTCTTCTTCTTGCTCCAATCTTTTGAGTGGCGAACGTCAGGTTACAGTTTGGTCCGCATCGACACCTTCTTTCACCATATCACGCGAAACAAATTCAGTAACAGCTTCGGACATTCCTTCGAGAAGCACTTCGGCAAAATCAAATGCCTCGAGCGAAGCAACCACAGGCACTGGCTTATCCCTTGCTGCGTCATCTTCTTCTGGCATGCTTCATCCAGCCGCTGCAACGCATCCTCATGCGCCGGAGATTTCTTTGCCATCCGATCCGGATCCAGCGAACGTACTATCCGGAAAAGCGCATGATAACAACCTTTCCTCTCTTCATGCTCTACGCAATGCTGCTGCTCCAAACACAATGGCGACTACGGGTGCTTCGGTGCTCATCTCGGAAAGTAGCAGTAGTCTCGGCTCCAGACATCGATACAACGAGACGTCTCACCTGGGGACAACGACAACCACCATCAATGTACCCGGAAGACCAGCAGCTGCTCCAACTACGATGGCTACTAGTACCACGAGTACTAGTACGACCTGTGCCGCTCCTGTCCATGAACACCAGCAACATCTCCCTTCGAAGACCGTGGTTGCTAGCACGATGGCCACAGCACACCCCTCTTTCACCGTGGAAAGTTCATCTTCAGTACATCCATCCACATGTGCAGTTGCTGCTGCTGCTCCTTCGCCACCATCGCCACCACCTCTTTTGCAAATTCCGCGCGCCACTTCAGAAAGAACAGGCATGGCAGCCCTGGCCCATGGAGTACCACCGATTGGCTCTTCCTTGTTATGGCCATCTGGACAGCAACCATCCGCAACATCCTGTACGGCCGATACAATTGCGGCCTATCTTCCTTGCAATGAGTCGATCATGGGACGACAGCCTTATTCTACACCCGTCCTACAAGAGGGAATAAGATTTAAACATCTCGAGGACCCTGCAGGATTCCGATCCATTTCACCTATGAGACGCGTCCTACATACAGTGCTACAGATAACGAAGACAGTCAAATCAGTTAGCCTGTATAAGCGGATATTTCGTAGATCCTACATGGATAAAGATGGGACGCAAAGGGATGAAGACCTGGCTAGTCATCAGCGGTATTCCACCTCAACAACACTGGACGGTCGTCGTCTCATAGATAATGAAAAAACGAGTAAGTTTAGATTTGCCATCACTTCGTTTCTATTAGAAGAAAAAAGAATATTTCTGAAAACCCGCTATCTTTTCTTCCCTTCGCTTTTCCTTATATGTATCTAGGGCTGCCAATCTATTCAAGGAATGCGATCTGCGAAGGTGCTGCAGAAGTGATGTTACCATCCACGTTAACCTATCTTGCAAACGATCTACAGATGATGTGTAACAATGCCTTCTTTGGACTCTAGTTCCGTTCTACCCCTCTTTATTCGCCGTTTCTTTTTCTCTTTTTTCTTACGCAGCATTAGAAAACTATACTAATCTTTAGATATGTATAACCTAATAAACTCTCCCTAATTAGACTAGCTTCTTTCAAAAAGCCAAAAGAAAACTGCACCGTTTTCTCTTTTTCTTTCTTCATCTTCATCCTTGCTATCCTTCTCTAGAGAGAGTTGCGGCTATTACAAAAGCTTTTCTGGTTCAGTCACAGAAGCCTCCATGCTCGCTTACATTCTTCGAACTTACCATAACTTCCAAACTTAGGTATTGTAAAACGCAACTCGCTTAAACAGATCCGGTATCTTAAAATGCCTTAACGAAACTTATCAGTGAGAATAAAACAGAGCACGGTTTCATGCAAAGCGATCTTACACATGGATCAGATGAAATCGAATTAAACGAAAGAAAAGTTTGCCAGAATTAAGAATCGATCGGAAACATCGTTCCTTAAATGGGCGACAGAAAACCGGTTCCATGGTTCATTACTTTGTTTTACCTGTAGCTGTGTGCTTATTATGATCGTTCTCTTTTTAAGAAAAACATCAGTCCTTATAAAGACGAAAGAGATAAAGTTGGAGTGACTATTTGATCGCTATGTAAAACTTCTAGTATTCACCTAAAAAAGAAAAGAAGAAACGGCAATATGCAATGGTTTTGTAAAAAGTCAGAAACGAAAAAAACTCAGACTAAGAGTGCCAAAACAGATGTGAATAATCGCCATTTCTTATTAATGCTGTCATTAGCTTATCAGTTAGATGCCAAACTTCTCTTGTGAAATGGTCATGTCAACTCAATGTTAATGAATTCTATAAGCAACTTGTTAACAGTGGTTGAAGTATTTTGTATATAATCTGAAGTTTCAAATGCTTTCATAAAGTTTACACTACTAACAAAAAGAGATACTTCTTTTATTATTTTCGCATGTTTACTGTTTCTATTTACTCATGACAGAAATAGCTTCATTATATTGTTCGGTTACTTGACATCCTTATTTTATCATTCAATTTCCTTTTATTTTATAGCCTTTACCAAAACTTAATATAAATATCTTTACTTTATAAAGTTTCAAGCAATTGTTTACATCTAGATACGTTATTAAATTTTGAGAAAAGATTACTGCACGTTTTTACAGTAGTATTATGGATGTTTGAAAGCGTGTTTTCGGTTTTTTATACAGAATATTATTGAAAAACGTCAGATTCTGAGTGATTATAGATCATTATATTATTAAGGTCAGCACAGACATGTTGCATATAGTGTTTGTTTTCATGTAAGGAGAGTACAGAAATACAATAAGAAGAAAACAAATACCAACGTTTAAAGAGAAGAATGATAAGATGAGATATAAACTTTCAATGTAAAAGAAAATATGTGAGTAAGAGAGATAGAAGGATAAGAAAATAGTATATCAAAGGATGATAAGAATAGTATTATATTTGCAAGTGATCAACAAAGATATTAAATGAAGCTTAGTTACATTCGATGCTCTAAATCCAATTTTACTAGTTGAGACATATAAAAGGGAGCAACTTATACTCTAAATAAAGGATATACCAAAGTCTCACAGTATTTTACTGTTCTCTTTTTCTCTTGCAATCCATATACATATTTTCTCAACTTCTACTTGAATATTTTAAATAGAAAGAAAGAAAAATAAAAAAATAAAAAAAGATCTCTGAGAACAACCACAAGATACGCACACAATTCACCTTTTAATTCTGCCCTTTATTTCATGTTTTTTCATTCTATTAAATAGTGAAGTTATCCTTATTTTTTGCATAATCAGTTGATCCTAGAAGAACAACATATCAGAATAAATGGATAAAATAAGAAAAAAATGCTAACTACAATAAAAAGAGATCGATTACAAAGCATTAATGATGAGCAGAAGGGAAAAAATATAAGCGGACCCTTTAAAGAAACTAGGGTTATAGGAACATCGTTTTACTAACAGGCCAGAGATTAGATCGCATATTGCTTAGGGGCACCATCTCAGATACGGGCACAACCTTTGATTGTCCCCGCAGTCAATACGGTGTAAAGGCGTGGATTATTTTAAGCAGTAACAAGGGTTGTTGATCGGTAAAGTGAATAAAGAGATCCTTGATCGTCTTTTAAAAGTGAGCACCAGGTGTGTATTTCGGTTAAACACCAAAACCGTAAGTGAGTTGTAAAAAGAAAGATAAAGGTAGCAAAGAGCTTTATATTTCTAAGTAGAAAACAAAAGAAAATGTTTTGTTAGTAGATTTCATTAAGGGAAATACCTAAGGTATAATTTGGATCGTTAAATGAATTGTCAAATAGATCGTCAGTATGGTTCGTAAAAATGAGTAAAAGAGAAATGACAAGATCTTTCAATAGATCGTAAAATAAAATAATCAAAGTAAATTCTGGTTAACGATGGTATCTTAATAACCAACGGAGGCGCAGATGTGAGTATAAGGCTGCTTTGTAAAGATTAAAAACTTCGAATAACCTGTCATTTTATTGACAAAAAAAATGAGGTATTTATACTGGTTTGAAAATACAAAAAGACAAAGGAATACAAATAAGGTTGAATAAAATGAAAGTTGAAGTTAAGAATAAAATTGGATAAAAACGGAAGGTTAAATCAGAAATAAGGTTGGATAAAAAAATAAAATTCAAATGAAATAAGGTTGAATTGAGATACTGTTGGATAGAGATAGAGGTAAAAGTGTTGAGTAATAATAGGGTTGGATCAGAATAGAGTTGGAAGATAAGCTAAGGATGTATAGTAATGAGGATCGGAAAGG
>MZZL01000404.1:82113-105961 GCA_002749535.1 Apophysomyces variabilis | reverse complement strand
TTTTTTTTTTTTTTTTTTGTTTTTAGGAGGTCATCACAACGGCTAATGGCATGCCTTTGCTCCCGCAGATGATCATTAAGTGCACAGCAAAGCGTCTCCATTTGGCAAGGCTGGTAATTTTCACACAACCTTGGCAGATATGATGCGTGCGGTGTTTGTATGGGGGTTGGAAGTACAAGTTAGGGATAATAAAAGACGTTAGCAGAACAAACACTAGGAAAGGTATACAGACAAGAAAAAGATCTCGATAAAATAGATATACTAAGCGGTGGCAGAAGGGTACAATGAAATAGGATCTCAAAAGGCAATACAAAATATGACACAATAAGCCTATTGCTAGTTACTTGTTTCAATGATCGTCCGATGATCCAATGACAACAATAACTCAACAACAGCTAAAGCGAAACAACAATAAAGAGGTTTACAAAGGGAAGATAAAAAAAAGACAACTAACTGAATAAGTGCAAACTAAGCGTAGAATGCCACTTGTTCGATTGAGCAGAAAAGGTGTGGTAGAATTCGCTGTGGTTTTTCTTATCGGATCCCACTATATTTATTTCCATTGCCTTCAAGAAAACTAAGTTTGTCCTAAGGCCAAAGACATATTAAGACTACTAATAGAAAAATGACAATAACAAAAAATACAAAAGGCGAAATTGTGTCGATAGGTAAGGTCCATGGATGTACTTGAGAGACAGATGTCGTGTGTAATTTATCACGACGTGTTACACCCAGTTTTATACACTCTATTGTTAACATCAAGATTGTTCGGTCGTTTTCGTTTTCCGCTCGCGCACCCCCTCTCAGTGCACCCAACTTAGGTGCACTACATCGGTGTAATTGTTGTGTACGTAAATCTTGTTCATCGTAAATACTCTAGACATTTTCTGTGATTTCGATGTCGATGTTGGTCCTGTGTACGGCCCAAAAAAGGGACAACACATCGTGTCAAGCGTGCTCGGACTCATAGCTCAGGTTAAAGATTTTGTTTTTATTACAAGTTAATTGCAAGTGCCATTGCGGCATTATTTGCTAACTTAGGGTGACGAAAAGAGGAACAATGGGAAAAATTCTCAGAGAGACTACAAAAAGAGAAAAAAAAAGGAAAAGGGAAAGAGGAAAAAAGGGTCATGTCCTACTAAATGACTCACTGCTACTGAGGTCCACCCAGCAACTGCAGCGGTAAGGTTGTGCCAGTGTGGGAGAGCAACTCAGCAGGACCATGAAGTCACTGTTCCGTACCAGAAAGCGGGGAGGAAAGCCAGAGAGAGCCGGGGTCAGGTTCAGGAGGATAGTCACCATCAGGATTGCAAATGACTTCAATGTGGTAAAGGATCGACAGAAGGACAGACCAAAAAGGTGGGCAAGGGGAACCGGGTTTGGGTGGCAAGGCATTAATGGCAGCATCGATGGGGTGCGCACCAGGGACCGGAGGTGGAGGAAGACTATCCCAAAGGGAAGGAGGAATGGCAGGACAAGAGCGAAGGTGACGCCGGGAGGTACGGTCAAGACAACATATACACTCCTTCGGTCGGCCAGGCAGCCAGCCAATGCGCCAGCGGATGAGGCGGCTACGTTCAACCCGTGTGGCAGGGACTGTGAGAACTGGATCAATTCCCAGAGTGGGGCAGCAGGCCTTGATCAATACCTGTGAAGAGGCAGAGAGAAATTGATCAAATTGGGCTTGACGGTAGCGTTTCAAAAAGGAAGGAAGAGACGAAGGGACAGGGGAGGGCAGAGAAAGGAACAAAGTGTTTTCACGAAGGTGGTCTAACTGAGAAGAAGGAAGGACTTGGAGGAGGAGAGGGAGAAGAGCGTCAGGAGGGAGGTCCGTTACGCGAAGGCAATACTTAGTAATAAGACAGTCTGCGCGGAATTTCATGGATGGGAGATTGCACATATGCTTGAGCACAGTGGTGGATGAGGAGGGATGCCCGCCAATGATCATGCGGAGGCAGCGATCTTGCAGTCATTCAAGGGCTTGCAAATCTGATTGCGTAAACTTGCTGACAGCAAGACCATATTCGAATTTTGGGTGTATAAATTGGGAGTATAACTTGGCGGACAACAGAAGGCTAAAGCCAGTTCTGTTGGCACCAAGAGAATGAAGAGTGGACATGGCAAGAAGGGTGGAAGAGGTACGGTTTGAAATGAGAGATGACGTGCTGATACCATCATATTGAAATGGAACACCAAGATAGGTAAATTCGTCGACGGTAGGCAATTCTTGGTCATACAGGGCCAACGCGGACACAGAGGCAGAAACAGGAGGGTGGTTCAGGACGGCACATTTACTCGGATTCCAACGATAACCAGCTGATAAGGAGTGGGACTGGGCCAGCGTGAGCATCATGTAAACAGAACGATAGGATCCGAAAATGGCAACATCATCAGCAAACAAAAGGGACGTGATGGCCACAGAAGAAGAAGAATTGGAGGAAGAAAAGGAGTGTAAGGAATCAGTATCGTCATCAGAGTGGGGAGGAACAACGCTAATTGTAGAGGGGGGAGCAAGAGAACGGAGAAGGGACAGAAGAGAATTAATGTAAAGAGAATAAAGATGGGGGCTCAGTACGGAACCTTGAAGGACACCAGTACTGGGAGAAAAAGAGCGGGAAGAATGGTTAGACAGAAGGACAGAGATGGTCACATCGTCAAACAAATGAGACAATAAAGATAAAAGAGCAGGAGGGGCACCGTGCTGTGCAAGAGCATTCCAAATGATGCGGCGGTCAACGGTATCATATGCTGCTTTGATGTCAAGGAAGGCAACAACAGGATAAGAACCATAACGATGAAAATGGTCTTGCATAAGTTCATGGAGGCATAGGGCTTGATCCAACGCACTGCGACGGTGGCGGAAACCTCCTTGAGCAAGATCCAAGGGCGGGGAAAAAAGAGAAAGGGGAATGGCAAGGCAAAGCTCCATAAGCTTGCGAAGGACTGAAGTAAGCGAAATTGGCCAGTAGTTAGATGGTAATTGGGGGTCACCCTTTTTGAACAAAGGAAAAACTTGTGCATGACGCCATGCAGGCGGAACATAGGACCAGGCCCAACAGAGAGAGAACAGATTTGCTAAGAGCGGGCATAAGTCTTTTGATAATGGCTTTAGCATTTCAGCCTTCAGATGGTCTATGCCTGGTGCTTTGCGATTGGGGAGACGTTTAAGACAGGATTCAACAATATCTGTCTTAAAAGGACATTCAAGAAAAGAAGAAGGAAGCGGAGACGGGTAAAGCGATGGGGGACGGGTGGGCGGCAGGAGTGATCCAGCATAAACGCTAGCAAGGTGGTTACACATCGTTTCAGCTGCAGATTGAGGACCATCCGCATAGGTGAAAGTATGGTGGTTATTGTGGCGGCGACGGAGAGACTTAGTTTTGGATGTCGCCTTCGCAAAATCCACCTCGAGGGAATGGCAGTACGCATGCCATGATGCGCGTTTGGCAGCTTTAATGGCGGAGCGGAACGAAGTCACAGCGTCTTGATGGCGATTCCACCAAAGTACTTTATCCATGCCAATGGCCCGACGCCATCGACGGTAGCATTGGTCTCGGCGGGCGGCAGCTGCTTGGATATCAGCATTCCAGTACTTTTTCCATGAGGCAGGGCGGGGAGGACGAGAACCAACCGAGGAATCAAGTGAATCATGATAGCTTGATTCAATTGCATGGCAAATTGATCAATGGATGACTGGATCGAAAGGAGAGGGAGGGTGGGGGAAGGATTAGATGTAGTATGACGTAAAAAGGTAGCAATTTCAGTGGATAGGGAAGAAGTAAAAGAAGAAAAATTAGAAACATAGAGAGAGCAAGGATCTGCTTCCGATAGGCGTGATAGGCGCCAAGTGCGTCAGCTGGGAGGGGGAGGAGGGGAAGAAGAAACAATGTCAGAGTCTAAGGTAAAAGAGAGTGACATTAGTTTGTGATCAGAATTTAGGGAAAGGTCAAGTTCAATAGATATAGTGGGGTTAATGAGAGAAGGGCGGCAGTTAGTAATAAAAAGGTCAATAATACTTTGAATTGATTCCCCATTACGAAAGGAGAGGAGAGTGGGAACTTTGTAGGCTAGAGAACAGTTGAGAATCTCGAGCTGATATGTCTCGCACCATTCTTGGACAATAGGGGCATGGGAATTTGAACGGGTGTCGCCAGTTAAAGAACCAAATCGGGCATTGAGATCACCGCAAATAATTGTGTTGGGTGTTAAGGGAAGAGAATTAATGAGAGAAGAAATAGCAGTGTTGTCAAGAGAAGAGGGAAGGTAAAGACATATTAATCGAAGAGGACCAAATTGGAGAATCAAGGCATAATTAGAAGGGGAGGAAAGACGGTATACTGGAAGGGGACAGGAAGGGGAAATAAGAGCGGAAATACCCATAGAACCACGATAATTGCCAGCAACCAGTTGTCCATATAAATGAAATTGCTGCCAAGTGATGGGAAGGATGGAGGGAGAGAGAAGCCACGTTTCGGTAATAAATAAAAGGTCAAAGGAGGAAGAGTGGTGAAGAACATCGTTAATGACAGACTGTTGAAGGCCATTTGCATTCCATAGGCCTATAGTAAGCGGGAGAATCTCACTCATTGAGGAGTGGAGAAAGCAGAGGCAGCGGAATAGTTATCGAGCATTTTATCGTCATCTTCGTTAGCATCAGTTTTGATGAAACCAGCAGCAGGATTATCGCGGTCACGGGGCGGATACGCAGATGCAAGGACAGACTGTACATCTTCATCTGAGATCCACCCTGCTTGAAAAAAGTCACGACAGACAGCAGCAGCAACAGGAGGGCGTATGAATTTCAGAGCATTCATACAACGCTGGCGATTTAGATGTAAAGCATGGGCAGCGCGTTCGGCATCAGGTAAATCTTTAAATTGAGGGTCGGCCAGATGAGAGGGGTCCACTGGATCAAAGTCAGAGAGAATAGTGACTTTAACCTTTTGTAAAAGTTCTTTTACAACAGGTTCATACTGAGCATGAACAAGAAGGCCAATAACGTTACATGTAGGAAAAGAAATATTGAGGATACGAGCAGATTCCAGCCCAAGCTTGCGGAGACGGCGGCGGATTTCAGAACGATCCATGCGTTTTGCACGCGGAATAAATATATAGCCAAATCCTTGCAGTCCAGATGGAATTTGGAAACCATGAGCAGCTGCAGCCTGTTTTCGCTCAGAAGCGGGTAGATGGGGAGGACGATGCTTTTTTACTATCGTTGCCCAGGTCGATGATTCTGCGCTATTGGAAATAGCTGACGAAGAAGGAGAAACAGTGTGGGGAGCATTGGAAGAAGAGGAAATAAAGGAAGTATCCTTGGAGACAGCAGCAAGACGGGCTTTTAGAGAAGTAACCTCTTCACGAAGCTGCTTGTTTTCGAGAACCAAGTTTTGAAGTTTAGTCAATTGTTCCTCTTGTGAGGAAACACGGGCAACTAAGGCAGCAATTTGAGATTGCATGTCCTGAAGAGCAGTAGTAAAATCAGACGGCATAATTTCTGAAAAAGGCGCCTGTTGAAATTGAATATCAAAGGGGGGGTGCACCTGGGAAGAAAAATTTAGGGCGGGGATTGAAGAAGAGGGAGGGGGAGGGGAACTTGAGAAAAAAAATCCTTTTTCTTTCTGATAAAATTTTTTCGAACGTTCAGAAAATTGATGTAAAAACAGGGAAAAGTTTAAGCTAACACGCACTGAAATTGAGATATAGTAAAGTGGAAATCGGGGAGAACAATATATCAAAAAATAAAGGACGGATGAACACTTTTTTTTTAAAGATGAAAGGAACACTTCTTTCGTGAAGTCAAAAAAAGCGATGAAAAAGCGAAAGAGCGTGGACTCATAGCTCAGCGGTAGAGCAGGGGATTGCAGATCCCAAGGTCCCGTGTTCAAATCACGGTGGGTCCTCTTTTTTAAAATTTGCTTTTGCAAATTTAACTCAGTTGACCAATCATAATGGATTATTACGAACTCAACTTCTTTTGGGGTTCTTCGTTTTTTATGGGAAAGCAAAGCTTTTTTTAGCTGAACCTGGATATTGCAAATAACAAGTTATGAAATAATATTCTCTAACTGAATACTATTTATGTGTTTGCCAATCTAATAAAGGGACCTGGTCGTCGATTGGCATAATCTCTCATGTGCAAGAAAACGTGCAAAATGTTGGATGCAGCCATAGAGTCTCGATTCCCAAAACATGGCCGTACATGATTTGTTAGAGCATATCAGTACGGCATGAATTTTCGAGCCTTCCTGGCCTCGCGCATCTTTTCCTTCTTTTGCATTCTGTAAGTTTTGCTTCTGACAGACTGGACATATTTGAGACGTAAGATATTCGTCAATGAGGAACACAAAAGTAGGAGCCTAACAAAAGCGAGCTTAGTCACTCATGGAATTTTATGTAACCGCTTATACCTTTCGTTGTCTGGCTTGTTGTTGCAATTCCTTCAGAATAGCTTTGGTAGGCGCAGCTTTCCGTCCTTTCATGCTCCCAGAGAATGCTCCATTTCCATAAGCAATAATTATGGGCTTCTCTTTTTCCTCCGGCCGATCATTAGCTGATAAAGGGACCCATTTCGAATCACTGGACTTACATGTGTTTTCCTTGCTATATGACCTATATTTTTTGCTCCCATACAATAGTTTTTTGCAATTTAGCTCCGTCCTTTCTGTTTCTTAATATACGACTTGAGTCTCAATTTACTGTATCTAAGGGAAGTAATGATATTAGAATTATAACAAAGAAAATCCGCTACACCTTTGATATCGGCAAAAAAATTCGGAAATAGTGTCATAGTGTTGTATACAATATCGAATTGCTATAATCAGCTTTTCCAGATCAGATGTCTTCAACGAAGGTGTTTTATCAATAAGATCTTTGATGGCTGGTTCTTGCTTGTTATATTTTTCTCGAACTCTTGAGGCATGGTTAAACCCACATAAAGAGTAGTATTCTTCGGTACTGGTAGAGCGGACCCGGTGTCGAGAATCATGTGTTCCATCTGCTGCAACAAAAACACTGGCCACTCCAGGATCAACTCCCCAGATCAACGCATCGTCAAACTTTCCTTTCATATCTGAAGGTGTAAGTGGCTTCTTTTTCGGGTCGTATGGTGCTTTGTATTTTTTAAAAATAAATTCAACGTCGGTGCCATCGGTTCGTATTTTGTCCCTTCAATGAAAGCGTTAACAGAATCCCACATATGAAATATAAAAATCCTACCAATATAGCACTTTTTCTGTTTCCAAGTCTTCGATAGTCCTGTACCCAATTTTTGACATGTCGTACAATTTGAAATACACTTCTCTGGCTTCATCGGGCTTGACAGGTGCTAGAGTATCTCGTAGCCCAGATTTGCACATCAGTCGACCAAGCGCTTGATTATCCATTGTGATATGGCGCATTTGGGTGCTATACACAGGCAACATTGTAAATCTTCTCATGCCCCGTGGGTCCGTATGTTTTTCAGCTTTAAATATCCCAGCATCCATCGCATCCCCCGTCTCCTTGATAAATTCCTGCAGTTTCGACAGAGCTGTTTCCGATAGACGAGCGAATTTCTTTGCCAGAGAAAGTTTCTCTCGCTTTCTGATGGCTATCCTAACATTATCTTCGAGGCTTTTCACGAGTCGCTTTGGCAGTCTCTCTTTGTCGAGGACCTAAGATATCGTCAGCTCATGTTAAGTTTGAATACCGTTGTCGACATACTTTATCTACCATTCGATGAATGTACCCTGGGGAGACGTACTTTTGAGCTGTGGGCTCGGCAATAAATATCTTTTGTTCAAGACGCTTAAGCACTTGAAAGAACCAAGGAAGGAAGAGATGGGGCTTCGCATTGAGTTTTGTCTCGTCAATTTCCGTAATACCTATTGACTGCTGTAGAAACTCGACGCAAGACTTGACATAATCACGATTGTGTCTATTGTCTGTAATGCTTTTGGGCCAGGGCGCTTCTGTACCACATGCTTTTTTGTATACAAAGTTTGCCAATAATCTTCGCTCCGCCACGGTGGATTTCCATCGGAATGCTTCATCCTTCTCGTCAGACATGCGGACTAAGAGATATTGAATTGTCTTTGGCTCGAAGTTTGCTGTCAAGTGATTTCGGATTGCTTCCTCGTACTCTTTCGCAGCGGAGGAGATTACGGTCATGTAACCTCTGGACCGGAATTTTGCTTCTTTATATTCAGGGACAGAGACCTTGAAACGCAGATAAGCTTCTTGAAGACTTTCATTGGCATTTTTCCCTTCGCCGGCAATCATAGAAAATATACTGTAGCATAGGTCATGCGTAATGGGTGGAATATTCTGATTTTCGGAGAGTAGTTGAACAAAGAAGAAGTTGGCAAACAGCGAACCAACATAAGTCACATCTTGTATGTGTTTGACAACATCTTCGATGGACCTGACAAACTCCGCAGAACGACAGGTGTTTGCCAATGACGTCTTCATGACACTTGTTCGCTTGAAGTTTTTTGGTGGCTTCCTTTTTTTCTTATGGTCTTGGCAGAGCTTACTTGTCCTCCGTTGATGGTCCGTTCCACCGCCAGTACTGCACCGTAAAGTATTGCCTGATGCAATTCTCTCTTCTTGCTTGTCTTCCAGTAATTTAGCTTTTGCATCAAATTTCGCATTCCACTTAGCATAAGCCTTCTCAGCCTTGGCCAATGCTTTTGACTTTTTGCTCGTGGATGGACCCGGAAGATAGCCTGCGTCCAAACTAGCTTCTGTCGGTGGCACTATCGCCATATTAAGACCGATGAAAATTTAACTAAACACTGTAAAATAGATAGCTATTTCCAATGTCTGCAGCTGTTTGTCTGCCCATGTTCCTTGCTTAGGACTGAAGGAGTCTTGAAAATCCTCATCCAACGTGTCATTTGCTTTCTCTTTCCCTTTTCCTTTTGAGATTCCTGCTATGGGTAAAATATGAGTGTAATGGAATATGTTATAGCTTGTTCTGCTCTTACCGTGTTTGGCCAGATCTTGTGGTACAATGGATGGCTGATTGTTTTCGTCCAAATCTGTAATTTCGTTTTTTGTGCCTTTGTATTGCCAGTATTCCTTCATTAACTCAAAAAATATAATTCAAGAAAAGTATGACATACCACTTTGCTCTTCTGAGCTTGGATCTTCTGGAGCTTGGATGATATCATTCTGATCGATGCAAGAAGTCGACACAGTTTCTGAGGGGCCTGTCTCTACTTGTAGACTGTTTCTTCGGGTAAAGAATGATGTAATCAAGGTCTGGTTTTGGAGGTACTGGTTTGGAATTAATTCTACGGCGTTTGCGAGGAGGCATGGTTAAACAACAGGGAAGAAAGGAAGAATGAACAGATGCGAAAAAAAAAAAGGAAAACCATTGCCACCATGATTGTGACGACATAAAAACAGAAGACCTATCAGTTCTGTTTCGAGAATAAAGACACGAAACATCCTTTGACAATAGATAACTTATGCCTGTTGTATATGAACAGAACTTCAGTAGATTCCCAGAAGACCTATTTCACGACAACAAATGCTGTTGTAGAAATCTGTATCTAAACTATACGTAAGCATAACGATGGTTGATTGAAGTTTGAGACACAGCTTATGAGGCAGGCAACCCATTAACATCAACGATGCATTGCTCTATTATTGCAACACGACGCAATCATCCTGAGAAATATCAATCGTCTACTCTAGCTCGCCTAAAGAACGCATGTTCATGAATCTCATTGGTCCTAATCAACTGCACATGCTTTACAATATACATGATGTCACGTAAATTCTCCTATGCATTGTTTTCATCGCCGGGGATGACTACGGATACATACCTGCGTAAAGGCAGGACAATATCCAGTCTGGAAAAGCAAATGGCCTTATTCAAAAGAATAAACCTGACATGAATGTGAAAGTATAAGAACCTCCTACAGCATTTGCGACGGACTCCTCACGCTGAACACCCATGGATGAAAAATGCAAAGACGTTATTGTATGCCCTAATGTTCAGTCTGAACTGCTTTCCTGCCTCAGTATCAGCCGTAAGCAATCTAAGCAAAGGTTCTGGAGGTGGGGATAAGGGCGGAAGTCTTATCTTTCCCTGACGACAACACATGTTGAAGACAGAGTGTTCCATACTGGAGCGATGCGCTCTCTCCCACAGCCACATAGTGGCGCAACAATGTTGGCAATTAGCCTGACGTGAAGATAGGATATGTCTGTGATTGACGATCTCACGCCCACGAACGTTAGTTTCGAGAAAAGTACTAAACGGGCTTTCCTATTACTATCAATAGGTGCATCCTGGACAGAAGCAGTCAAAGAAAACGCTTCAGTCTCCGATTCCTCATGAGGAAGATCATTGCGATCATTGACATGCTGACTATCTTCAGCGTCTACAAAACTTAATCGAATACAACGTCTTAATGAAGAAGAGTCTCATAAAATTTGCGCACTATAATTTCCATGCCATGTCGATTTATCTACCTTCTGGCGGTCCTAATACTGAAAAACTGTCCGTTTGGAGCACTGCGTGCAAGATTTCTGGGATTACAGGGACATAAGCGGCTTGTAATTCGGGAATGGGTGATAAGATTGGAGTGACTACAGCGTGTTGGCATCTTTTCGTCAATAAGGTTATTGTTATAAAACGTATATATGGACAATGAGAATGTAAAGTCCTTCGAAAAAGAAGTGTAGAAGTTTTATCGTCCCTCCTTTTTATCAACAGAGCAGAAAAAGCAATTAAGGTTGAGACAATAGTGTCCAACTGCCGTTTATATATTTAAGGTTGAGGCTGTACAGCAAGTGAACTGCCTTTTCTGTGAGTTACGATTTTACTTTGCTATTTTATTATGACCAGCTTTGGTTTGCTCGCTTCGCAGCGCACCATTGCTTCCCCACCCATNGTTATTACGAGTGATAGCATTATCATCATCAGCAACAGCAGTAAGAGGAATACTAAAATGAAACATACATTAATATCCAGCAAAGTAAAAGCATTCTGGAAAATTATACTATACCTATTCAGTTGAGGAATATTAGGACGCAGAGTCAGCTCTCTTCTTTCAGTATCAATGCGACGGCGGACATGACGACCATCACTGTACTCTTCATCTGTTCTACTGAAGCCAACACTATTACTATGTGTATAAGTTAATCGAGAATACATGTATGATGAAGCTATTGTAATTTGCAATTGTTTATATCTATGAAATTAGCTATGCATGACAGATGCTTCTAAAGGTTGAGCACTGTCATTTGCCACCGAAGAAGATGGACCAACCATAGAAGCCAATACGGGAGATAAATCAGGCGGTCCCTGTAGAAAAGTGTGAGTAACAGTCGTATAATGAAATGGGCAAAGCTCGCTATGAATATCAGCATGATCAACTCCATTGCAATGGGAGCAATGCCACTGCTATGTGGAGTAACTGTGACAAACTGGAAGAACTGAGGATTGGAATCCTCAGCGCGCAATCTAGCAGCGTTAGCTCGACATAACCTACTGGTTGACCGAGAATGGTCAGTTCCAAAGCATGAAGGGCAAAATGGCATGATAGAAAAGCAAACAATTGATTCTTGTGAAGAGTGTAAATATGAAGAAGCGTAAACAGAGTGAAAAATACTATGATACTTACGCATACCTCTTTTTTTTTCCAAGTACCTCCTTAATGCATCAGTTTCCTTCTCCTCCAACACCTTTTGTGTGGGGCCCAACACCAAAACGACATTTCTTTATTAAAGGGATGTGTGTGTGTGTGTGTGAGAGAGAGAGAGAAGAGATACAATAAAGAATAATCGTTTAGTAACAAGAGAAAACTTTAGGTTTAATATCGAACGGAAAAAAATGAAGTTGTTTATTGGTTTGATGTATTCTATCCAAATAATTTCAACAGGTGCAAAACAAGCGAGTCTGCATCCCAGACCTTTAAATAATATTGCAGAAAAACCTTTACAAACGGAGAACTGGTGAGACTTAGAAAAGAATCGCAGACCGTAACTAACAAATTCCGAATGAAGGCATCCGATGATATAGAGATAGCCCGATCACTGGTAAAAAGGCGATACAATAGCAGGTGTAAGATGAAGTAACAATGGCTTTACTGGTAATAGGTATCAATATATATATTATCATGCTTTGTTATCAGAGCATTAACAAGACCTATAAATTCATACGAACGTATGGTAGCCAATCCGTCTACAAGGTGTGAATAAAAAGCGGGGTCGATAAAAGAAAGCTCTCCAACTGCGTCTCCAGAATGGATATATAGCTGAAGCAGTTTTTATTGCGCTAATTTTATCTTTATCATCGTTTGACAATGCCATAAGCAAAAGCAAAGAGTCCTAGGTCCCCAGACACTCCCAATAGCAGATATTTGTGCTATACCTTTACCGGTGAACATAAACTTCGGCTGCAATCCCTCCTGGTGAAGGATTGTGAAAAAAGCTGACAAGGAGTCACTTCCCGTGTCTTCCTCTTGAACATGCCAGGGATGGAAATGTAAGGCCATATACACTACTAGGATGCCAGACCCATTTATGTTTGCTACAATCCCAAACAATTCAACAGCCCATACAATTTGTCTTGAAAGTGGATCCTATGTGAAATTCTTCAAGCAATGGCGACACAGATGCAACTTTGAACAGAGATGTCACAGATCCCAATGCAGAAACCCCTCTTTCAGTTTGATAAGAAAAGATATGTCAGTTAGTGTCAGATTCAACTATGCATGGTGAGGACTTGTCACTCTTACCAACCATAGAAACGAATTTTGGAAGAAGCTCTGTCATTTAAGAGCCGTGATGATGCAATTTCATCAGAATGAAAGGCGGTAAGAGCTCACAATTCTCTTATGCCACCAATAAAACGCCTGGGTAGTTGTTACATCTTCTGTTTCGTTAGGGCGATTCTGCGGGAATCGTTGATATTATGCGCGTGAAGACATATTAATCGCGCCATTAGTAATGAATTCACGGACTGACTGAGGAACAGTACGATTAGTCCTGCATGACCGATTCAGTGCTCAATGTTCAAAGCTGATAACGTTGTTCACTCGATCAATACATCGATGGGTACTTTGAACCGGAAAGCAGGGCAGTAAAGGTATCTAACCCAGATAAAAGGGTCATCAATGTATCCTAAAACTTGGCTCTCCGCAGCGGAACGTGTCCATTCGTGCATCAAGTCGTTGCGGGGCTATTGTCATCAAAGCTGCCTCTGCACCTCTTCATCCTCGGAACAAATTGGCAGAAACCATGCTTGATGTTTCTTTTCTGGATCTGTCAAGAATCGTTTATAATACTTGGAATCATCGCAACTTTCAATGAGATTGCGAATTCGAACTAACAGCTGCTTGTCACTGAGACTGACATGATCTGCTTCAAAATGTGTATATCCTTGAAAGGTGTATCCTGACAAAACAGTACCAGCTTCCGCTATTCCCTATCGTGCAATTGCTTCTTCCAGTCCAGTCATTGTTATAACGCTCTCAGGAGGATGACCTTTTTCCAACGTCGCCCTGTCGTCCGCGATAAGCAGAGCAACTCTTCTAGTTACGGCGTCGTCCATAAAACATAGTTGATGGTCTCATTGTACCATAATTAGAGCAAGTTATTTGATATTCACCAGCAAAAGATACGTTATTTTGTGACATTACAAGTGGAATAACCAGATAAATCAACGAATAGATGGGGTACGATGGCAATTCATGTCTAAACCAGAGAGCAAAGCATGGATAAATCGTATGCCCCACACGTCCCACTGAAAAAATGGAAAAAGCGCGTGCCGTGCCGCCTCCCAGATCACGTGTGGTATCGTGTCTACACAAAAAAAACGACTTCCCGCGCCTGGGAGTATTGTCCTTTTCCATCGATCGAGGTTCGGTTTTAAGAAAAAAGGCAAACGAAGCAACATCAAAAAGTCAGCACTTGTTGATAGGCCTTGACATGAAATCGCCTAACAGAATTCTTGTTTTCATCCCTTCTTTCTCAACTTCAAAGGAGTCATAGCCATGGGCCAAACACTTTCAGAACCAGTTGTTGATAAGACTTCAAGCAAAGGCAGCAACAGCAAGCTTTTCTTCGGTGTCTCTGCCATGCAAGGCTGGAGACTCAGTATCCTTTTGTTTTTTTCTCACTTTTTGAAAGGGTCTTACTATCATCCACTTCGACCTGCTAAACGATCCTTGACTTTTACCCGTTTGACTTTTGTTCGTAGCCATGGAAGATGCCCATACTACACTATTGAAATTGGAAGATACCGATGCGAGCTTCTTTGGAGTGTATGACGGCCATGGCGGTAAGTTCGTCTTGTATCGCTCTTTACATTAACATTATCCACTGTTTTTGTCGTACTACAATAGGCTCAGCCGTTGCTAAGTACACTGGGCAATCTTTACATCGACATATCCGTGAGAGTCCGCATTTCGATAAAAAAGAATATAAAGAGGCTTTAAAGGACGGATTTCTGGCATTGGACAAGGAACTAAGTCAAGGTAAAAGGGAAAGAAAAGAAGAAAAAAACGAATGGATGTTTATTGCATGGGGATACAGCCGTCATTGAAACAGACCTTTTTCCTTTTGTCCTTTTTTGTTATGTTAGACCGTAACTTCGAATTTGACCCTTCGGGTTGCACTGCTGTCACGGCCCTTGTAACGCCAGACAACCGAATCTTTGTGGTACTTATTCTTCTTTTCACTCGTTTTGTTTCTAAAAGAACTCTAAATGATAGGCAAATGCTGGAGATTCGCGGTCTGTCATTAGCATCAATGGAGAAAGTACTGCATTGTCATATGATCATAAGCCTGTCAACCGTCTAGAATCACAGCGTATTATTGCTGCCGGTGGATATGTCGAGTTTGGACGTGTGAATGGTAAAACAGTGCGACAAAGTTTGTTAAGGCTTTGTCCAATTTATTCTTGAAATGATAGGTAACCTGGCACTATCACGCGCTATTGGCGATTTTGAATTTAAGCAAAATCTCCATTTGCCTCCCGAAGAACAAATTGTTACCTGCAACCCTGACATCATCGAACACGAAATCACAAATGACGATGAATTCTTTGTCCTGGCCTGTGATGGTATAGTTGAAAAAAAAAAAAAGACAAAACAACGAGAAATGTGGAAGACAGTGTGATTGACCAAAACGAAAAGGTATCTGGGACTGCATGACCAACCAACAAGTTGTCAGCTTTATTCGTGCCGAGATTGCGAAAAGAAGACCTTTAGAAGAGATTTGCGAGTTAATTATGGATCATTGTCTTGCATCAGACAGCGACGTTAGTGGTGTAGGATGTGATAACATGTCTATTATGATTGTCGGAATTCTTCATGGCAGAACAGAAGATGAATGGTACGACTGGATCGCTTCTCGTGCAGCAACAGAGACAGCCACAGAAGAAATGCCAGATAGCAACATGAAAGACACTGCGATCGTAGAAAAACTCCCGGAAGACGAGAAGATGGTGTTAAACAACGAAGAAGTTCTTAACAATAGCGAAGAAAAGGTGAAGGACGAGGAAGAATTACCTAAAACCAACGAAACATTGCTTAAAAATGAGGATCAGTAAATCAAAGATATACGAAATATCATCATTATAGCCTTTTTGTAGTATTTGTTTTCTTTACCTGGCATCCCCAAACTACAAAAATACAGTTAGCCTTTTAAGGTTCACATATGATGCTTTTCAAACTTTGACACCGTTGTCAGGTGCACGAAGGGTACCTTGGCCTTCGAAAAGTGTTAATTTCTTGCATGGATATTGGTGACTTCACATATTGTATCTTACTAGGGCATTGCCCCTTTAAAAGATTCTGTTTTTCCTCCCAGCATTTTACACGCTAGATTATATATATTTGGCAGGTTTTTTCAAACTTCAAAAAGGTGATACTAACCTTTGCAGCCTTTAAAGGTTCATGCATATACATTTAATGGAGCCTAAAGCAAACCTTAGGACGACATTACTTTACTATAGCATAACATTTGATTGGATTTAAGGAGTAGTTGTTAAAAAGCTTTAAAGTATAATGGAAGCAAAACGAGGCCCTTTAAACGAGGTGAAAATAGTTGTAATTAATGAGAATTCATGGTCTTTGGATCTATGGAAGCAAATATATGTCATCCATAGTATTAGCGCTATGATCTTCGCTATCTGTTGGTTCTGAAGCTTCTGTATCTTTAGTCTCTACGTCCCTTCAGGGCACTCTTTGTTCCTCGTTTTGGCTTGGAAGCAGTCAGTTCCCTAAAGACCACTGCATCGGATTTAAGTCATGATTAATCAGGTATCTTATGTAAATGACCCCTTCTTGTAAATTATCCAGAGCTGTTTCAAAGCTGGAAACCACATGTGTAGGAAATTCATTGAGAATACCTGCGTCTTTCGGTTTGCTGGCCTATACGCCATACTTAGTATAATAAATTGTACTTTTAGGCCCACGCTTCAGTTCGACTGATTTTAGCCTATCGTGCCGATCGCTCTTCATTTCTAAATGGCAATGTCTCTACGATAGGCTCGGATTCGTGTTTGGCACGTAAATGTTGTCCTAGTGAACATTGAGCTTGAAAATAGGAAGACAATTTAGGCACCATATGAATGGACAGTAAGTTCACTCATGCCTGAAAAAGTTCGTGTCACCAAGAGAAACTGCATAAATTATGCTTTTGGACGGGTCTCAATGGCAAGGGCAAAAACAGTCAATCATATTCACTGATCTAAATGAATCTCTTTGCCATTTACTTGTACTGATCAGTCCTGGATTGACTCACTGCAAGGTTGGATGAACCGATGGCAGAGCGGATGGTAAGACCACGATAGCAATACAGGGCATTGAATAGTCTATATTAGAGAAGTGGAATTCCTGAATTCACAGTTTGTACTATACGGTAGCGCGTGGAAAAAGAAACTCTTATGTCTTCACGCTCAGATTCATTACTGACGTGGGCGAAAAATATTCTATGGAATACTTATGATGTACAAGCTGCAATCAGTCCGCCCTGAGTGGAATGATTCCTTCCGCGAAGACTCCCATTAGCGCTGATTGTCCGAGAGGATCACGTTGAGAAACCATGATCAAATCGACTCATGATTCTCCAACTATTTGTAGACCTGCAAACCGATTTAATCATGGATGTGGAATGTTGGGCAGGACATGGTGAGATAGCAAGCAATCCCGATGCGTTTTTTAACGCCACGTTCAATGACGAACCATATATATCTGTAACAAAAATTAGTCTCTGATGCATATAGTGCCAGTTCTCTATTTCTACACTGTATATCACATCACCCAATTCAGGCTCAGAAGACAGTAGAAAGTTATTCCAAAAATTCTCTCTCGCACTCGAAATCTAATTAGGATTTGCCTAGTTCTCCAAGTCGGGAAGGGGTTACTTTATCTGCCAAACTCGCCTTCATAACCTTATTGAAACCTCACTAGGAACACTGAGCATTTAAGCATTTTGAACAGCGTTCAAAATGCTTTTCTGTTGGCCCTGATCTGTGGGAAGAACGTGTTTATGGCCTCTCTCGTTTTTATGTTTCTCTATCTGCGTGTTGTGGGACGTGGTGCTAAAGGATAATCATCAATCCAATACGGAGGGTTACATTTTCGACGTTATCCGCTATGTGTATTTGACTTTATTCGTATTCTTTTCCGAAGAAACAGAAGAGTGCCTAATCTAGGAAGTTGCGGCGATCTATCGAGAGGGCTGAGGCAAAGTTACACTAACCGTTCTTTTCATGAAATCAAGTCGGTGCAACTCTGCTGCTGTATTACATTCATAAGAACCAGAACCATGTCCCGGCATGGTGTCAGGTTCTCCAGCATGATGTAGTACATCATGGTGATGATCCTTCTTTCAATTCTTTTGTGAATTAGCACGACACAAAAGTGTGTTTTCTGTTTGTTGTACTCGGTTAGCATTCCGGGTTAGAATCCAACGCTCACTTTGGGTTATCTTAGTGAGACGTTGTTCGGCTATTGCGTTTTAATTTTGAACTTTTCGTCGGGGACCACCTGACCGTTTCATTTATCGGAGAGATAGAACATATCAGCTGCGAGTGGGGATTCTGGACTCTCTGCCGTAAATGGGCTATGGTGTCCCCTTTCAGAGTCTGTCTCATTCTCTCTGGGAAATCAAAACAAGGTTTATGCTTCGGTCATTGTAACTTTGTTGCTATTCCTTTTTTTTTTTCATGTTTCCGAACCCACTTCTCATCTTCTGAAAGTACCAAAGTTCAACAGCCGAGAATTTCAAATATAGCACGCTTGTAACATATCCGGGAAAACAAAAGAAATTTATCCTATGGATCTCCGTGCTGACTTGCCCTTGTTTGACGGTTCATTTCTCGCTATGGCGAACTGATGTCTAAGACGATAAGCGTCGATTGTCACCCAAAGTATGAGAATGTACTCCAGTATAACAATGTTTTATGAATCATGATTACTACTTATATAACCGATACGATAATGCTTGTTTGGGGGAGGGGTGCGTTTCGGTATTCTGTCGTATACAGTACTATGATGATGCGCATTGATGTCGCTATTCTTCGAGAGTCATTTAGACTTTTAAATATCGATGTTGACAAAATGTGAATTATTCTCTTCTTTCGATTGGTTCTGTTTATTTGCGAACCTGTTAATTTCGAATACTTCATGATGCTTCTTTTGCCAGCTTGTTGACGGCAATCTGTATCTCCTTGCCCAACTTCACCACATCACACCCTAGGTGACCGTTCCGATAGTTACATTTCCTTCTCACTTCCATGGGCAGTAAATTGCAGTCAACCGTTAAAGATGGATTAACATAGAGAATAAATTCCAGGATCGTGGTTTGATTGAATGGATGGCCGAAAGGGGGGAACTAAATGCCGTGTTATCCTTAAGATGAGGCCAGTAGCGGATAAACTAGAAAATTAATTGTTCAATTCTTCATATTTACCATTCAAACTGGCTGCCTTCCGATTGTGCAGCGATACAATTCATGACAAAGGGGCGGACCGCCTCAATGATCAAGGTCGCTCCCCTTTCCTTATTGTTGTTCGATCCACTGTTAACGAAAAATCGATGCACAAGTAAAGCGACAGTCTTTGCGGCAACCTTGACTTGCTGGTTGTTGCCGCTGTTTTTAATGGCATCAATTGCCTTTTCCAGCTCGTCTACAGTCTTGTCCTCCTCATATAGTATTACTTGCATTTTCCGGCATGCAACCACGACATCGTCCTCCACCAGCTCCAAGTACTCCTTCGCCTCCAAATACATCATGACAACCAGCTTATTCACTAAAGACATTCTGGATATGACACATCGCTGTGTTGTAGAAGCAAGAAGATATAGGAGAGTGACCTAGCAGATAAATCCAACAGATTTTAAGCATACCGTTTTAAGAGATGAATTAGCAGTTCAAAGAGTCGATGGCTTATAAAGCATGACAGTCGGACATATGCTTTCTCATTTGCGTACCTTGGACAGAAACTCTGTGGAGTTTTTCCTTTATGTTAATGTTCCCTACTTTCCGCTAGACGCAGCACATATCCACAGGATCGTGATATTATGACATTGCAAAGATGGATTGACCTTTAGCGTTTGGTCCTTTTCGTCTCCAAAAACCCGTACCATCATCGTTGCTGTTGATGTGCACGCATAAAGCCTTCTCACTCAGCGCTCTTCCACGACCACCCAACAGAGCTGCTCTCTTTCTCCTGTGCTGCAGCGCGCTTCCCCGCCAGTACTGTCTGTAGGTTATACATATGCAGTTCAGCTTTCTTTTCTCTTTTCTTATGTGCAAAAGAACAATAGGCGGGCGCGCTGCGTAGCAAGCTGGCCAAGGGTGGTCCTCTGCTTTAGTTTTACCATATGCCACAGTAAATCAATCGACAGCATGGACGATATTCTTGGTCAAACCGATAGTACTAGATGAGTTTCGTCACCCGCAAGAAAATTAACTATTATGTGATCCTTGCAAGGTTAATTCGCTACCGTGTTATCCAAGGGCATTGTACAACGAACGATGGACAACCTGTAAAAAAGTGTTGGCGAACAAGCAGACCTTTTAGGTCGGACTTCCTATATGAGATCTCTCTGTGAAAGTCCTCTTGCAGTAAAGATGCAATAGCAAAATAATTAAAAGTAGCATCTTTGCACGAACATACAATCGGGAAGAGTTATCGTAAAATGAATATGTCCGGCGACAGGACCTTGGCCTATTATTATCTAATGAACAATTCCTATCAGTGGTAAGTAACCGTAAATAAGATGGTTCGCAATACTTTCTACGCTCAGTGCGCTGTCGTTGCTGTAGGACACTTTGCTTCTATCTGATATTTACAGAATGCATAGTAATTTTCTCCATTCTATTCGATTATTTCTGTTGTCGTTCTCTTTATTGAAACATAACCGAGTACTTACATAGAAGCATCGTAGTATATGCAAAATCGACGCGTCCTCCAGATAACTGGATTAGTAAGAGAAAAGCATGAGTCATATTTGCTAACAGCGAGATATAAGAGTGTAAACGGCTCTGAAAGAGCACCGACATCATTGCGCGTCGTCATAATACCACATACGACAGGATACTGAAACGCGTCTTTCCAACAAAACATCGTCATATTAGCTATTAAAAGGTCATCATCGTCTGTAAAACACTTATATGGAATGGAAATCAAAGTTAGAAAAAGCTGAGCACAATCCACTCCGGTGTATGATGGCGATGCTTTATGTCGTAGCTATAGATCACTACCTTCCATTGGCTATGCTTACTAGTTGGTTCCAAGTTGAGTAAATAAATGAACCTAATGACCTTTCCATGTAAACCGTGACACCATTTTTTTGGGGTTCCAGTGCAGGACTATAAGCCTTATGCAAGTATAAATGAAATGCCTGCCATATCACCGATCTATTTTTACCGTACTTTTACATGTACGCGAACCAAAGAAAAAAAAGGTTATTTTTAAAGTTAGGTGACAGACATTCACTGAATAGGGGAATCGTGTCGAACCCAACCTTATGTATCTGAGCTCCAATTACAAAACAGTTGACTTCTCTTGTAAGACATTGGCTACATACCACTTTGAATTTAAAGGTTTTGCCAGTTGGGGGGCAAGAGGCTACATAGTTTAGAACAGGAAATAGAAATGACCTGTGTCTTGAAAGGGAAAGAACTCATAGTTTCAGAAACACTTATGATAGTTTAACAGGTTGATGGAAATCATCTACACTGTGCTATCTCCTTTTTTTTTTTTACCTGATCGATCGGGTTATCTAGTCATCAGGCTGTACAACATTTCTATGGAAACATGAAATCTCTCTTTCTCTGCCGCCGTGAACCTAGCAACTGAGGTGGCAGGTAGCACAGCCAGTGTACAGAAATGACACGAGAAGACCGAGTTCCACGTAGTGCACATGTCCCTTATCCCCACAGAAAATTATCCTTATATGCTTTCTCTCGTCAAACCTTTGCCAAAAAGGTTAGTCAAGTGATCAACCGTTTTAAACTAATGAGCCAATTATTATTAAATTTTAAAAAAAGTTTTTGTGCGTGTGAAAGAGACAGAACAAGAGAGAGAGAGAGAGGGTAATAACAAAGGTAATATAACAACCGAACTATGGGGATGGGAATCTTTTTGAGCTTGGAGAAAAAGTTGCGTAAAAAAAGGGATTTCAAAAGTTCTAGACGTAAACCCGTTGTGATCGGGAAGATATATGATTAATATAGCTACAATTATTATTCTTATTATTCTATTGATGTTTTGCTTTATCGCGTTTTCCTTTTCGTTCTGTTTCTTTGTTACATACGATAGATGAAATTATGATCTTGCACATCGGTCAAGTCATCCTCGACGTTGGTAGGTTCAGGGGCCGGATCAGCCAATCGTTTTCGGTTGACTTTGACCATTTCCCATCGGGCATACAAAAACAACGCAATGGCCAGGAAATCGGCGATGACGAGACCAATCATACCACCGAGATAATGTTTGCTCGATGAATCCATCAAGAAAGGTCCAACAAAGTTGCCAGCCGTATAGAAAATCATGCTCATCCCATTGTAGAAGATCTTCTTTGTATATCCAGAAACATTGCTAGCCACCGAAGCAATCAACATGACATAGGCAGCAGCATAGCCCCAGCAGAAATAAAGACCAATTAACTTGAGTCTGGCGACAGGAATAAATTCAAGCAACAAAAGCCCTGTGGCTGTGCCAAGTAAACAGACACAGCCAACGTAGATCGTCTGTCCTGTACGTTGGGAAACATAGGCAGCCACAAGAATATAGAGACAATCCACGAGACCAGTGGGCGCCTGAAGAATAATGGCTTGGAATTTCTAGATTCGAACAAGCAAAATCCGTAGGTTAGCAAAATAAGAGAACGAAATGGAAACGAAAGAAATAAAGACATAGAGGGGACCCTTACATCAAACCCAAACCCCGCAGTGATGGTTGCACTATAACTCGTCAATGCGCCATTTTGCATGTTGGCCAGTAAACTAATCAGACAAAAGCACCAAAACCGTTTTTCTCTCAAAGCTTCTTTGATATGGTCATAATTCACTTTGGTATTTCGTACAACGGCATTATCACGAATGCGTTCTTCCACAAGGATTTGTTCTTCCGCATTATGATACCACCGGAGCGATCGGGGATCATCAATCAAGAAAAAGAAGGTGATCAATCCCACGAGGACGGTGACACAGCCGAGTAATAACATGACCCTAAAGTTTGGATAAAGTAACACAGTTAAGCGAACGAGCAAAATCATTAACTCCATTGAAAGCAAATGTAGTTGTTTACCATTGCCAACCCCGTAAACCTGCTACATCATGAAGATGCCCAATACCGTAACTGATGACGCCACCGATGGCAAGTGAGATACCGTTGCACAGCCAAAAAGCGCCTAAACGCATTGTTTGCTCCGACCGACGGTACATGGTGCTGACGAGCATAATCAGACACGGGTAAACGCCTGCTTCCGAAAATCCCAAGAGAAAACGCAAAGCAGCCAATTGAGAGAAATTTTGACTAGCTGACGTTGCAGCCAATACAGATCCCCATACAATTAATAGGAATCCTAGATAACGACCGATATTTAGATATTGTATAAAAAAATTATTGGGTATCTATAAAAATTTTTCTTTTCTTTAGTCTCGGAATGGATAACGTTACATAGAAAAAGTTTTTTATATTCATTTCATTCCGAAATGGAATTTTTTTTTTGCCTTCTTACCTGGTAACACAGATATCCCAAGTAGAAAAGTGAACTGACGATATTGAATTGATGTCCAGTCAAATGGGTGTCTTCTTTAAGACCAAGGACCGCCGCATAATTAAGGGCTGATTTATCTAGAAACTAAAAGAGAAAAGCAAAAACAAAAAAAAGAAAAAAAGAATAAAAGACGAATTCAATTTCATTTGCTTCATTTATTCTTTTATATGAAATAAAAAAAATAGAATAACGGATTTTAGAATGAAAAAGAAATCATTCAAATGGTTTTTGAAATTGAATGATTCGAGAAAATAAAAAAGATAGAAGGAAAAGATTTACCTGGAGAAAGTCGATCAGACAGACAAAGGGCAGGATGTGTAGATCTATTTTCCAAACGAGGGCTTTCTCTTCTGGTGATTTTGGTTTATTCTCTCTCTCATATAATAGGCTACTGTCGGATTCCATTGCAGACAGAGTAGAATGACGTTTTTGAGGAATAGGAGGTAGAGTTTGCAAAGGATATTTTGACATGAAAAGCTTGTGTTCGTGTAATGTTGCAAAACAGAGAGAGATAGAGAAATAAAGGGAATAAAAAGGGGTTTAGGGGAAGACCAAAGATAAGAAGAAGCAAAGAGAGAGAGAGAGAGAGAGAGAGAGAGAGAGAGAGA
>MZZL01000404.1:0-81872 GCA_002749535.1 Apophysomyces variabilis | reverse complement strand
GGCATTGGGTGCTCTATTCGCGCGTTTTCCCAATCTAATTGCGGATAGTTCATATACAACGGCATTCGTTGTGGTTCTTGGTAATTGAGGTAAGTAAACATAATTTAGCAAAATGGACAAAATAAACGAGCAAGTAGTGTTGAATCCCTTTTCCCTTTAGGCAAAAGAATACAGAAAAAAGAAGAAAAAAAGAGAGAGAGAGAGAGAGAGAGAGAGAGAGAGAGAGAGAGAGAGAGAGAGAGAAAGAGAGAATGAGTAGACACAAACGAAACCTAAAAAGAGAAAATAGAGTCTCTCGTTTTTTCTTTTTGGCGGTGATTTTTTTCTTGCGATGGTCAGAAAACACACAGACAGCTACACAAACACGCCTTAATTCGGATGCCGTTGGCCGTATCAGGTCTTGCATTTGGCACTCCGACCGCCTTTGCACACTTTTTCCGGAAAGGGAACCTACCGTTCCCCCTCCTCTCTCTCTCTTTCCCGCCATTTTTATACAATCATAAGCGCAGAACCAACTCAACCTTTCTCCGAAAACGTAGACTCCCTCCGTCTGGCATAAACCACAGCCCAAGCAAGCAGTGAGCCCCAACAGGCGAGCAAAGCTAAGAAAAAGGACCTTCTTCTCATGATAATGATGGGGCATCCGAATGCTGAAAAGCCTGGCAAGAAATGATAAGTCAAGAATTGGGAAGCCGGGGCATATGAGCACTGTTGCATTCATTGAGAGCAAAAGTCAATTCATTCCTACTTAGTAGTACGAGCTTAAGCATATTATCACGGCTCATACAGAATCAGAGGCACTGAGAACGACAGCCAACTTACCATAACGCGTTGTAACAAGCGCAAGCGTGAGGTTATAGAAGCTTCCAAAGATAGCAATCCAAGTTTCCACGGCATCAGCACAGCAAGAGGACCCTGCAATTCCATCTTCGAACCAAGGTGAAGTCCTCTTCAGTAAAAACGGATTGGATACCCAACTTCTTTGCCCCTTCAGGGCCTGATGGATGGAGTCGATCTGTCGAATGGCTTGGAAAAGTACACATAAAGCATGTCATCACACGCAATCCTATGAATCCCTCGCTTGATTCAAGTCGAACGATTAGCGTGCAATTCCTCATAATTGGTTCTTTTTATTCAACTTGCATAGAAAGATGGCAGACCATTTTTTATGCCAAGACATTTGGTTTAATTACAGATATATATGTTAAATCAAAGAGCTTCTTGCAATAGAAGCATGCTATCTTACATCATCAAAACAAAATGTATGGATTAACAGTAGTCTACCGAAAATAAAATTCTGCTCGCTTAGGTTATTGAATGGTCTCAATGTAAGGAACTACTGTGATAGATCTGCCAACCGAAATCCGCGGCGGGAACGGAAGACAGCTCTGTGAGTCCATTGCTAAGGTTGATATGGGCAAGGAATCCCAGCTTATTATTCCAGGTGATAAACAATAGGATCAACCAAGTTGTTACGTGAATCTATTTCCATGGCAAGTGGATAATATGTGCTAGGAGCCACTGTATCAAAGCGTGACGTACCAGTATACATCCGCGTCTTGGGCCAACTTTTTTTTTTCTTTCTTGGGGAAGAAAACGGCGTGTACCTTTGTCCATCCGGCTTCATGGGCAAAAGAATGGATCTGGCTGGCGTCCAGAAATGCATGTTCTCCATTGAAGTACGCTCTGCTATTGTTAGCACAAAAGGGTTGTATTTCAGAACGACAAAAAGGACAAGGGCTGGGGTATTTCTTACGGGTCCACTTATCAAATCAATAACTAGAATGATGATAATAAAATTATGAAACGTACCTTTTTGTTCCCTCATCTCCTTCATGTCCAATTCCAATGAGATAGAATCCATTGCAACACAGACCTGGCTTTTTCGGTCCGCTCCTTCTCTCTTTCTTTTTGCTGAGTCTGAGCCTCAAAATAATACACGAAAAATGCTCCGTTTTGGTGTAGCCTAGCACAGCATTTGTTTCAGTTGGTTTGAAATATCTTTTCTGTTAGTTCCCTTTTTTTTTGTTTTAGCGAGCAAAGCACTTTTTTTCTCCCCCAGAAAAAGAAAAGCTTAACTAAGAGACTGAAGCTATTGGATAAGAAATAAACAATGACAAGAAGTTAGAAGCCCCATTGGCTTTTTTTTGGCTTTGAAATCTTTGACAATGAAAACTATCTTCATTCTTTTTTTCTTTGGGGGCGAATGTCAATGAATTTGTCAACCACTTTTTTTAACCCTTTTCAGAGTTGAGATGTTGCACCTTGGGAACACGTGTCCATGGTAGCCTAATTCTATATGTGCTTTTTAAGAAATGGTCATGGCAATAATGCCAATAGAGGGCACCAAGGTAACAGGCTATGAAAACTTAAAAGACGAGTTGATTTTCTTTGCTCTTTCCTTTTTTTTTTCTTATTGTCTATCGGCCATGAGCTACTTTAATTTTTTTTCTTAATATGGTAGATCATCAGGGAGGGGGAGCATTCTGGGATCCTGTCACGAGATTCTGCCGCTTGGTAAGTGCTGACAAATGTTGGCAAACGGAAAGAACATAGAGAAACATAGCCGATGATTCCTGCTTGCCTAAACTTTTTTTTAATTTTTTTTTGTCCCTCTGAGTCATCTGTAAAGCGGAGAAAGGTTAAAAAGGAGAAAATGATAGAGAAAGAAACAAAAAGATAGTTTGAAACCCCTTTTCTTTTTTCTTTTTGGAAAACATTCGAATCTATTTGAACAATTTAAAGTTTTTTTTTTGACTCTAGCTATGTGGTGCGTATGTGTATCTATGTGTGGCTGTAAAGACAAAAGTTTGGGGGGAGGGAAGAAAGGGAGACTTGGTTCTATCTCCACTGCAAATCATTTTTTTTTGGGCTGGGGAACTGGCTCCGTCTCTCTCTCTCTCTCTCACATATATATTCGCTTAATGATATGAACTTTGTCATCATTATTAAATTTATATATCAGTGGGACATTCGGGCCCAAATGAAAAAAAAATTAGAAAAGAGAGTGTCTCTGCGTTAAAGGTGATACTACATTAATTCATGCTGAATATCCATGCGACATTAAGTTAGTAGCATGAATAGCCAATGTGGGACGAGAGTACCGGGTGTCAATTTAGCTATGATGAAACGTTTAACTAAAATAAAGGTCATTTTAGGTGTACCATTGAGTTGTGTGCGCGTGTGTGTATATAGTGTGTGTCTGGACTGGGAGAGTTATTCTTGTTTGTGGATCCGTTCATTAAGGTCATGCGGGTTACGATCGGCCCCAACTTATTTTTATGGTTGTTGGTAATGGGTTTACAACTTCGCATGCATTTGCCACTTTTTTTTTCGTCACCAGTCAGTCCAAGGGCAAGACACATAAATTTCTACATGTTCTCAATTATTTTAATCCTATGTGCCATCTGCCAATCTGAGTTTTTACATTTTAAGGTTACCCTTTTTCCAACTTTTTTTTAGAGTTTGCTATGGTGATGTATTAGAGTCTTCCTATTTGGATTGTTGTTGTTATGGAAAACCTTTTTCTCTTTTTTGTTAGGTGCGTGTACACAGAAAAAGAACAAGTGATGCATCTTATTATTTTTTTTTTCTTAATACAAAGGCGCCCGATTCTTGGGGACATAAATTTTTTTTTCTGCTATTGGGGGGTGCGTTGGGCTTATTGGAACTCCAATCCTCTTTTTCGATAAGATGCCAAAAAAGAAAAAAAAGGTTCCTCAGCACTTCATGCATGGTAAGGTTATCAGTTGATTAAAAAGAAAAAAAAGAGGGGGGGGGGACCACAGAACACAGAGACACAAAGAGACACAGGAAACTAACCCTAATTTCCTTTTTTTTATTTTCGGTGGCATGTGTTAAGTAAAGTACTGAATTTGATACTCCGTCCCACTCTAAATTATTACCAAAACCTTAGATTGCTATTTAGTGTTATCCAAGCCCTTTTCTATAATGATAGATGAAAAGGAGAAGGGTATTTTTTAAGTGAGGTCATTTTAGTTAGAAGGAGTTCATTCCATACGTTCAATTGCAAAAATAAAGAATGATAATAATAAATAATAATAAGGGCATTCTTTGATCAAAGATTAATAATAAGGTTGGCCAAGAAACCAACAAGAACAATGAGGGGAGGATAGAAAGAGACACAGTGAGAGAGAGTGTGTGTTGAGCCAAGTAAGTAAGATATGGGAGTCTAGACAACTCAGGCAATCATAAATTTCCCGCCATTTCCGAATATCTGGTATATACATAACATAACACAGGTCAGTTTCTCTATTTCTCCCTTTTCTTTATAGTTTAAAAAAGATTTGGGATATCATGCACGATCCAGAGTCGGAAAAAGTTAAAAAAAGGGTTGTGTAGTGTAGGGTTTCTATGGGTGGTGTGGTTAACAGGGAAACTAATCCATGCTATGTTTCACACCGTACTCCGAAAAACCAACAACATCCTACATAACCACGCTTTTGAACGATCGATTTGTGTCACAAAGCATGTATGGATGAGAGGTGAAAAAGGTCTGGACTTCTCCCCCCTTTCTTCGTTATGACATCAGTGACAGAAATCGAGATATTACCCAATGCAGTGATTAGCTTTTTTTTTTTGGACCTCTCAATCCATCCCTCCTACCTCCCCTCCCTCCCCCTCCTCTCCCCTTCCCTCCTTCTCCTCCCCCCAAAATGCTCCCCCATACAGACAGACAGACAGACAGACAGACAGACAGAATGTAGACCCACATAGAAAAACATAAAAGAGACAGAGACATAGACAGAGATAGAAAGAGAAAAAGAGAAATAGACACATAGAGTTATACTAGACTTATAGTTTTCCCTTTTTTTTTCACTCTTTTCTTTTTTTGGTTGATTAGCGGATTGAGAATGTATCGCTCCTTTTTTTGTTCTTTTGCATGAAACATTGGACGAGAGTTGATCAGAAAAAAAGCTTAAAATGTTACGATTACTTTTTTTTTTCTGCGATTATAAATATCCCAACATTTAACCCTTTTTTTTCATTCTTTTCTTCTTTTGTCCTTCTTTTTTCCTTAATAACTTTATTTCATCGTTTTCTCTTCTTCTTTCTTTCTTCAATGGAGACTTATATCGGATACATCAAGACACCTCAGGACGCACTCGTTATATTCGAGGCCTGTCGAAGAGGTCAACTTCATCGCGTCCAAAGACGATTATCTTCTAAAGAACGGATCCACATTCAATCGGGTTCTGTCTTTGCTTGGGATGAACGGGAAGCCGGTATGCGACGTTGGACAGACGGTAGAACATGGTCGCCTAGTCGGGTGCTGGGTAGTTTCTTGACCTATCGTGAGCTGGATACCAAACGTAGACCACGACGACCTTCTTCATCTTCTTCTTCCACCTCTTCCTCTTCGCTCATGATCACCAGCAGCAATGCAGCCGCCGCATGCTCCTATAAGCCCGACGGTCTAATTAAACAAAGTTTCTCCATCTGCACCGCCACAAACCAAAAACTGCACCTTATTTCGTACTACAACAAGGCCGATGTTTTAGCAGGTCGACTGAAACAACCTTCGGCTGATCCCATGTTAAGCCAGATCTCTGTGCCCAAAGGACTCTATCCAGAGTTAAACCCATTAGATACCAGCGGTGGTCATTCTGCAACCATCCATAGCATGCGTCAAGATCCCCATCATCATGACTTTTACCAACAGGCAGCAGCACCACCTCCATCAACACAAGCACAACAGCAACTACCACCGACACCATCACAAGAACGTACAAGTCCCTCGCCACCACCACCATCACTTTCCTCATCTCCTTGTTCCTCTAACGAAGATCTGCCTGATTTACCTTCACCTTCCTATCCCGCCAAATCCTGTCTATTACCTACGCAAGATATTGCATGGGGAAAGCTTCCATCGTCAGAAGACCAACGTCAGCTTAGAGCCATCCAGGGACAGTTGCGGTTGTAATGAGCGAAAAAAGAAGCATTCCTAAACAAAAGAAAACGAAGAAAAAAAAAGAACTTTGATTCTTTTCTTCTCTTTGTCCTGACTCCTTCCCATTCATCGATTCTATTCACACACACACACATACATATATACACATACACAATGTTCTTATTTTACGACCTATAAATTCTTTGTCTCTCTCTCTCTCTTCCTCTCTCTTTTTCTCCTTCCTTTATCCATTCGTTTTCTATTATTTTCAGATCCATTTTCTTTTTTAGTTTTTTTGTTCCTCTATTTCTCTTTTTTCTTTGATCAGCTTATACAGAATCTATATATACACATCCCTCGTTCTCCTTCCCTTTTGTAAATTATCATTCTGCCATTAAACAACCAAAAAGGAAAAAAGTAAAAAAGAAACAGGGAGGCTGGAACCTTTTTCGGTCGGCATGTCAAAACAAGGTATAAAGTTGTTCTATTTATGCAGCGTAATACATCACAGCCGTTTAAGCTTTATCATGTGAGGGAAAGAAAGAGAGAAACAAAGAAAGTTAAGTGTCTAAGTTGGATCGTCCCATTGGCTCTAATGAAAGGAAAGGGAGAGAAAGAGTGCGTGTGTGTATATGTGTATAAATGATTGAAGAGAGAATGTCTCTATTTCGTGAATATAGATATGCTATAGTTCAATGCAATATTTTGGTAAAGATCTCAATTCCCCCAATTTAATAAGAGAAAGATATACACACAGAGAGATGATTCCGATGATGCGGCATGCATTTTGTTATTTGTTTCACTTAACGGGGCTTAAAACTTTTGCCATGTTTTTTCATGTGGACCGAAAGGTGTTTATTTTGTTATTTTCTCTCTCCGCGGAAGCCGTGTTTACTGAAATTAAACTTTAAATTTCTTTGCGAATGGGTTGGTTTATTTAGACTATTGTCATTTTAGAAACACACACACACGCCTACGCACACACACACACACTACACATACACACATAGATAGCATGCATATAGAGAGATAGACTCATTTTTCTTTTTTGAACTTCGCAGCTGAGAAAACTTTAATACCACAAACCCCAACGGCTTTTTTTTTTCTCTTTCCCTTTTCTTTCCCTTTCTTTCATTTCTCGTGCTCTATTTCAAATTAAGTTAAGTAGTACAACTTATCAAATTTTAACGTTTAATGCAAAAAAAGAAAGTTGGATAGACAAGGTTTTAGAAAACAAGAAGTGGTCTGATCTATAACATTCCTATATCACACACGCACACACACACATACGCATATACATACATTACATTTTATAGTTGGTTCATGCGGAACCTTTTTTTTTGTGCTTCCTAATGGAATAATGATAAATGTTTGGAAAAAAAAGGAGGTATGCCGCATGAAACCTTATCGACTTTAGATCTTGGAATTCTTTCTATTGGTACGATGTTTTCCCTCTTACTCTGTCTCCGTGTGTCAAAAGAAAAAGAAGACAATCAAAAAAATGAATGTCTGTCCTTTTCTCTTCTTATGGTATGCTAAATACTGGATATACCATCCTTCTTTCCTCGGCCCCCCTTCTTTGTTGCGTTTCTGTCTTCTTCTCCTCCCCCAAGCCTAATCGTATTTATCTTACTTCAACTTAACCATGTTCATTCTTGCATCCGATAAAATAAATGCTGCGCTCTAAAAAAAACGTTAAATAAGTTTAAACGTGAGAATTCTGAAATTCGCATCATTTGTCTCTTCTCGTTTTCGATTTATGGAGATGATTTGGCATGCATTTTACCAGAAAAGAAGAATGACACATTCAAATATCCTATGCATGATTAAACTTTAAGAGTAAGAGAGTAAGAGAAAAGAGAAAAGAGGAGAAAGAAAAAAAAGAACGGGCGCCTGACGGACTCCGATGAATTCAACATCACCTTTTGATTGGCTGGATGAACCCTGGATGGTTCAGCACGAACAAAAATCATTGGACAATCTTTTCTCTTGTGCTTTTGCTCCCCCCACCCATATTTGTTTTTGAACATGCTGCGATTTGACGTCGTTTTGTTATGTGCGATAGCAAGGTAGAAAAGCAGGAAAAAGAGAAAAAAAAAGAGAGAGAGAGGGAGAAAGAAAAAGGAAAAGAGGGCACACATTCTGGTGCAGTTTTATTTTTCTTGTATATGTTCGGGATGACTGAAATGTAAAAAAAAAACCAAAGCTTGTTGACCGTCCATGCCGCCAAAATTGAAGGTGTCATTAGCAGAAACAGTATTCTACCTGGTAAATGAAAGCGAAGTGATGCAGAAGAAAAAAACCAATTATTCTTGTTGAACTCATGGGCGCCCACTTTATTTCATTGGCCAACCATCAGATCCAGACCAATTAGGACCTTCCACACGCATTACACTCAATGGGGGAATGTATTCGACATGGATAAAACCAGGTGGCCGATTCGAAATGCAAGTGTCTCGTTTTCAAATTCCAAAGGAACTATGTGAGCTGATGGAGGAAACTTTTTTTTTTTTTTTTAGAAACGACGTGAAACCTGGATCTTATTTGATGGAAGTTCAGTCAATTGATTACATCTTTCCACAAGTAAAGTTTTGAGGTTTCGGTTTTGAAAGTGTTCATGGATGCATAACCAGGCTAAACTATAACAGCTTCGTGTGGATGTACAGGAGGAGACCGTTCGTGCAGCATACACAGGGCTTGGTTTAGGTTGGGATCATGTTGGTTCAGTAGTGAACTATCCGGTCGAATGGAGAGCCAAAGCCGAAGCGGAGTACTTTATGGTAAGCCAAGTTGTTTTTTTTTCCTTGCTCTCAGTACAAAAACGATTACGTAAAATTGAGCCATAGTAATCATGATGGATGAATGAATTTTTAGGAACGACAAGGGTTCAATGTGATGGGACTTTTCAAGAATCCAATGTTTTTGATGATTGGATTCAGTGCAGTGATGATGTTTGTTTTGCCCAAGATGATGGCTAACCTTGGTAAGTGTTTATGGGGTTCAACTTTTTTTTTCTTTCGCGCGATGCTATGTCCTATACGCAGATGCATAAGCATAAGTAAAAAAAAGAAAAGGGGGAAAAGAAAAAGAGACGAACAAATTCATAGGAGAAACTAACTGAATAATGACATTGGGGGTTTAGATCCTGAAGCGATGAATGAATTTACTCAATCGCAAAAAGATGCGCAAAAGACCCTCTCGGAAATGCCAAGTCTATCGCAGATGTTCAGTCAGGCGTCCCAACAACAACAACAAAGACATTCGTAATCCTCCCTTGTTTTTTCTTTCTTTTCTTGTTTTCGTCCCCCCTCCTTCTCGCTCCTAGCTTGTATACAACAACAACAACAACACAACAACAAAGAAAATACCTTTTAGAAAGAGGACAAGACAAAAAAAAAGGGGGGCAAAATAGCTGGATCGATTAGACGTGTTGACATGCAGAAAGGACCAAAAAAAAAAAAGAAATAGCGTACTTGATTTAGGCAATACATCATTAGACTGTATTGGTTAGGATGATGCTTGTGCTTTTTATTTTAAGGACGGTTCATGTTCTATTTTTCCAAGTGGTAATAGAAGAAGTCATTAGAGTTGGATAAATAGCTGTATATTAAAATAGACTTTGTTGATTTTAAACTTTTTGAATTTTGAAAAGCATAGATTTGGGGGGAGGAGAGGGAGAGGTACAAGCATTATTTACATTTAGAAACAAGTTTTTGTGTTCTATGCATTTCGCAATGACTTGCATGGCGTCTTTACCTAAAAGATGAAATCCGTTGTAATATAAAACATTTGGGTAACACTGTAAGATGGTTTATTGATTGCATTAGAGTGGGTCGGGGGAGTGGAGGGGGGAAGCAAAGCGTGTGGTACTTGCTGAGCGACAGGACAAATCATTGACATGACAAACTAGGTTAATACGAGTACTGTCATCGTCATTTGACACTTTTTTTTTTGAAACTGATGAGTTACCCCACTTTTATCTTTTTTACTACGTTCCACATCGAAATTAAAGAAAATAAGGTAAAAACTCTTTTTTTTATAGAAATGCAACAATGAAAAGATGGAAAAAGCATGGCATTATGGTGTGATTATGAACCAAAATCCCATTAGTATCAACAGAGTGAATCCTTCCTACCATAAGTCATCATCGATAGATTAACAGACGAACGACGAAAAGAGAGAGAGAGAGAGAGAGAGAGAGAGAGAGAGAGAGAATAGATAGCTGTTGTATAGGTCTTTCCCAGATTGAGGTTTCTCTCTCTCTCTCTTTCTCTCTCTCTATATATATTGCACGGGAGAAATGGAGATTCTTTGTGCTGGGATACTGAGTATTTGTCTTCTCTATCTCTCTCTAAGTCTGTGGAGAGACAGAGATTCAGAGATGAAAGATCAGAGCTTGATGGCCCACTTCGGAAAGGAGGATTCCCATATATGGCAAAGGTAGAAACAGGAGCATGTCAAGAAGAACAGACATTTCCTTCTTATTTATCACAGTTCAGCCGATGAAAGAAAGGCAAACAATGAAATCTCCCCCCCTTTTTTTTTTCTTTTTACTTTTGCTGTCCGTTGAAGAGCCAAAAGAGGATACTTTGGATGGATGGAGAGTGAGAGCACATTCCATGAGGTATCCATGGAATCTTTCCCTTTTGGCTCAAGAGATACCAATCATAGGGCGATTCATCTTATCATTGAAACAAGTGTTACACCAACAGAGAAATGACATAGTCTGTAACCAAAGAGGAGAAGATTTTCTCCTTCAAATCCATTGAAACAGAAAATATGAAGAAGAAAACAGATCCTTTCTAGATCATGAAGAATAAGTTTGACAGAAGATAAAAAAAAAGAAGAAAAAGCAGTATGGCTGATTTTTTTAATATGCTCATTAAAATTGGGAGAAAGGGAAAGCAAAGAAAGAAGAATGAGGATGTTGGTTAAGCAAAGTTTCTATATACAAATGAAAGCAAGCAAAGAAAAGGAAAAAGAAAAAAGGTTTGGGTGATCGACTTGCTTGGAAGTAAACGTTTTTACACACTTTCGTTTTAAGGGTGATAGGGCGGTGGCGGTTGTGTCAAGGAGGCTGTTTGTGTACAGGAGGTCGTGGCTGGATGGCAATCGGTCGGAAGGTTCCGTCGAAGCTGCTGCTGTTGTTGTTGTTGCAATAATTCCAACTGTAACCGGTATTGTTGCATGGAAGGACTAAGAGCTTTTCTGTTTTCTTCTTCGTCTTCTTCACTGGAATGCAGAGAATAATAAGGACGGCGATCATCGGGTTTGGTGAATGCAACGGATGGCGGTTGTTGGTGGTATTCATAATCAGTGGCAAATTGGGCAAATCGATTAGGACCGGTCGTGCATTGTTGTTGTTGCATGGGGGGTCGTTCGACGTCTTGTTGTTTCCGTGCTCGTCGACGTCGACAGAGAATTAACATGGTTACCCCTACTGCCGTGGCGCCAATAATCCCAAGGGCAGCCGCTGTTACATGAATGACATTAAATGCAGGTGTATCGTGTGAAGTGGTGGTAAAGGTGCCCGTTAAACGCTGTCTACAAAATAAAAGTACGAAAAAGGTCCATGTCAGTAAAATATTCCAACTTGTTCTTTTTAATGCTTCGAAGCATGTTCTTTTTTTTTTTTTTTTTGCTTACGGAGAAGGAGGATGATCATCGTTATTCGTGGTATTATTGTTATTGTTGTTTGTTGTGGTTGCTATGGTATACTTGACATTGGAAAGGATGAATAATAAGAGATAATAACAAAGAAAGGGCATGTTCATGACAGGACGATTCATCAGGCAAAGGAAGGAATAACAAAGAGAGAAGCAAGATGAAGTTGCTTAAAATACATTTTATTTGTTATTAAAGAAACGAGTGAGAGGTGAGAAAGAGAGGAGAGGGAGAAGAAGAAAGAAGAGAATTTCGAGAACTTCAGGAAGATTCAATCAAACAACCCAAATTACATCTGCTGCTCTTCAAATAACTCATTTTTGGTAAAGAGAGAAAAAAAAAGGAATGACAAGAAAAAAGTAAGAGGGGAAGAGAGGGGCTTGACGTTCACACCATTTACAAGTCTATTCATCCAATGCCTCATCGTACTTTTACCATTGTAGAACGGATAGATTACATGTTGGAGGAAAAAGAAAAGGAGCTTTGTTGGCAAACTTGCCATATCCGGTCCATACGCCCATAGAAAAACCCGGGAGAAGAAAAGGATCGTCCCCGGTTGTCGAAAGCCAGCTAGAAACTTAGCAACTCCTCCGCAACAAACATCCCCTTGCACACATGCCAAAGAAAAAGGATGTATCATTGAAGGACAACAATGACTCAGAAAGTAAAATAAGAGAAATTGCATTTGCCTCTCACCCATCAGACGCCCTTTTTCTTTTGTTTTTTTTTAATATAAGTTTATTGACATTGCTTAGAGGACCGGCATTAGATGAGCGGAATATCTACGAACCCCGGTAGACTATACCATATTTGGACCTTAAAGACACGTAGTTACACCAACTGTTGCTATGTAGCACTAAAAAAGTGCGAATCCGTCTCTGCTTGGATAAAAGCACGGACTTGGGGTTATTCCAATGCAGGAGAAGATGGTGTTTTGTTTATTTAGGCGGAAGCAAGAAAAAAGCTGCCACAAATGCATGCTTGTCGGTTAACATGCCGTATGCCTTGGGATGAAATCACACCTTATATTAAAAAGTTCGCAGCCAGCCGCTCATTTTATTCATCCTATCCAAAGGTATTAACAACACTCTTTCCATCCGCATACCTGCATTCAATATAATTTACATCTTAGGCACACAAACTAGGGGCCAAACTCCCAAAACCGTTCTCGGTGCTACCGTACGCAAAAAGAAAGGCAGGAATGAGAGCATGCGTTTATTAGAAACAGAAGACTGTAAGTAGCCAAAAAAAAGCTCTTCAGAATGAATTCTCGTAACCTGATTGGCAACAAGATTATTACTGAATGGTCTGTACGGATGATATAAGGTAGAGTATATCCGGGTATCGTGTATCCATTGGCCGGAAGAACGAAAAATAACTCCAGGATTGTCAAGCATCATAATTGTCCTTTTTTCTTTGGTGTACTCGGGATAATGATAACAGAAAGGAAGGAAAACTGATAGTACGACATGTAGGATATCATGCACGTTTAAAAGAATAACAAGGAATATTCAGCATTTCATATTTTCAAAAGCATGATGGCTATCTGTGCGCTCTCATTCACTTTGCCTATATTGGCCATTTCAAAATCTCACCTAGTGAGTGCGAGCACGCAGCGGCCAAAGTAGGTTGGCCAAAGAAGACAAAGAAAAGATGATAGCCACAGGGAGCCATAAAACAAGCAAACAGTACAAGTTTCAAGAGAAGCATTGTCAGTAATCATCGACACTAGGATACAATCTTTGGTCTTTTACCGTCTTTGAAGATTTATTCAATTTTAATACCACAAACATACCCTGATCAACCGATATCGTTGGCATGCAAAATACGTGGGTATAGCCATTGCTACAACTTTCAGCTTCCATTGTCGATGCTCGAACAGATTGCATAGATATTTCAACAGCAAAACTACGTTAGTAGCCTCTACCATATGCATTTGAAAGTTATTTAATTGATCGAAAGCTTGATTGATGACCACTGTGCCGGCAGGCCTATTGCTGTAGGCAGTATAAGAAAGGTCTCAAAAAACAAAAATAAGAGGTTCCTAGGGGACAGAGGGAGATAAAGGCCAAAGTAGAAAAAAAAGCAGGGTGAAATTCATGCGAGGAAACCACAGCTGAGTGTGACATGAAAAAATCAGGAAACTGTCCATGATTGTGTATAAAAACAAAGGTTGACTCATCCGCTCCTGACCTCAATTGGTTTGACTCGAGTCAAACTGATGCCACAAATGGTTCGAATCGAGTCAAACTCAAGTTAAAGACTTGACTCGACTCGATTCGTGATGATAGCTAAACATGGGTTTCTTGCCTTTCTCTCCAGAGAGAAGAGGACATTGACATTGGTGAAATCGTCAACTGACCACAGTTTGCATGGGCGATGGCGATGGAAAAAAAAAACAGCGACATTCAGAAAAATGACATTACATACATGGTATAGACGCTTGCCTTTCGCCAGCCTCGTCGAGAAGTTTGTGGCCATGTCTGTGCTTTGGCAAGATCGATGACATATTTTTCGATTATCAAGCTATGACCGCATCGTTTCAAAGTACTCCCGGAGGCTATGACAAGTCTTGCCCGCTTCACTCATGGCGCTGCTATCCTTGAAGGTTTATGGAAGAGGTATAACTTAAACTGACTGTGTCTAATCTTAGTTTAAGCGTCATGTGTTGCGTAACCATATATGTCTCGAACGCGTTCATGGTCATCTCTTCCATCGGGTATTGCGGGACGGATCTTGGTCGCCTCTGGACGTAGAGGCTAAAGACGATAGCATTAAGCTATCAGAGGAAGAGATGATGGAAATTGTTGCTTTGCTTGAGGAGGAGGCTACTTTGAAGGAGGATCTCGAGAAAGTTATCATTGAAACGCCGTTCGACGAACGGATCCTTGGACTTGAAGAACTGTCAGACGTTTTCGATGAGTAAAAGTCTTTCGTATATTGACAGTTGTTTAATTTGTACTATATTCAATAGCTTCTAATCACGCATCTTCAAGTATCGATCACGACGCTCATTGGATGCATCTTTAGACTCGAACCATTTTATCAGCATAAGATGTTTGATGTAAAAGCAGGCCATCATCTCATTTAAGGAAGGGACATTAGACATTTTCGTTTGAAGATCTTTGATTTATTTATTGAACTACATAAGAGCAACTGTAATTGATAAGCTTCGTAAGGGCCGGTTGAGTCTTTTCTGAAAAGTAGATGGATTGATAAAAGAGGGCCTGTTTGAAAGACAAAGGCTGGGGAGGTCAAGGTGAACCTTTTCTGTTTTCATACACCGCATGCAACCCTCGGCTCGGAGTGTGTGTCAAAGAGATGCCTAAAGTGACTCATCGGAGTTCTGGACGAATCAAACGGTCGGTCATTTAGGCATTCCCTTAACGTAACTTTCTTTTTTTCTTTTTCTTTTTTTCTGCCTCGCAAAAAGCCATGTCAGACTTGCAATCACTTCGGAAGAAGATCGACTCCTTGGATACGACCCTTGTCAATATTCTCAATGAACGTGCACGAGTATCACTCGATATTGGCGCCGCGAAACGTCAAGCCGAAGCCGGGAAAGAGTAAGGCAGAAAACCGGGCACTCTTTGGAAACCGTGTCTTGCTCACGAGAAAAGCGATATAATTGAAAAAAAAAACACAGGTCACAGAATGGTGATGAGTTGCATGTCTATATGCCTGGACGAGAAAAGGAAGTGTATGCAAAAGTAAGTCAAAATAGGGTATGCAATCTTTCTGGATGTCAACCAAATGCATATGGGGGGGTTTTTTTTTAGCTTGAACGTCTGAACAGTGGACCACTGAAACATGATTCGTTGCACGCTATTTTCCGTGAGGTAAAAGCCTTTAAATTCTTTCTTGTTCTTGCAATGATTAAAAAGAAAGACCGAAAAAATGTTAGATCATGTCCGCTTCCATTGCTCTACAAAAAGACGTATCTATTGCATATTTAGGACCACCTGGCACATTTTCTCATCAGGCTGCATATCAACGTCTTGGTGATAGTGTTGCATATGTTCCACAGAAACAAATCGCAGGTAGAGAAAAACAAGAAAAGGAACCGTTGGGGAAATAGATCGCTCGTACGCTAACTTCATCACACCTTTGTCAAAAACAAAAAGATGTCTTTGAAGCTGTGGAAAAGGGTCGTGCTACTTATGGAATTGTCCCTTTTGAAAACTCTACTTTTGGAACGGTTGTTGAGTCGATGGATTGTTTCATTAAAACGTCCACACGCGTTCGGGCCGAAGCTTATCTGCCAGTAAGAGATGATCCGCTTTTTGAAACGGATCGGCTCAAGTTTTTTGCATGATCAGGTACATCAATGTCTTCTTTCCAACACAACAAGCTTGGAAAAGATTACCAAGGTGTATAGTCATGAACAGGTAAATTTTTGGGTCTTTTTCTTATTTTGACTTGAAAAAGAGGGCGCTATTCAGATTAAACTCAGGGATCATGAACTATTAGGGACTTGGTCAGACTCAATCATGGCTTTCGAATCACATCCCTAATGCCAAACGTGTTGGTGTGAAATCCACTGCGGAAGCCGCCAAACTAGCTGCAATGGAAACGGGTGCGGCCGCTGTATGCAGTGAAATCTGTGCTCAATTGTATGGATTGGAGGTGGTTGCCCGAGACATCGAAGATGGGGCAAGTAATATCACGCGTTTCTTGATCATCGGCACCTCTAGCGACAACGCTACCGCCGATGACCATACATTGATTCGTTTCACCGTGGATCATCGTCAGCCAGGCGCTCTATGTGATGGTCTGAAAGTTTTCAAGGATTACGACCTCAATCTGTTCAAAATCGATTCGCGTCCAAGTGGATTGCGACCATGGCATTATGTATTTTTCGTGGAGTGCTCAGGTCACGCACAGAAAGAGGCCGTGCAGATGGCCGTGAGGGATTTGAACAAGTTTTGCTTAGATGTGGTCGTTCTGGGTAGTTTTCCGAATCAGCGACCCGCAGAAACCAACCATTAGCATAAATCAAAGAAAAAGAAAGAAAAAAAAAGGAAACTGGGTATGCCCCGTTTGCTTGTATATTGGACAATAGACTCTTGATTCTGTTTCGGGGTTTCTGTTGGCTAGATTCCTCTGAAGGAATCTTTTGTATGCGAGCCCAAAATATAGAGGGAATCCAGCCAAATTTTGTTTAATTTCATGTCTAAGTCTAAGCATAATGATATGACAGCCTATATAGGCAAAGAAAGTTAACAACAGAGTTGTCCAATGGGGTAGATCTCTTTGCTAAACCTAGTTTAAGTGCTATTGGAGACAAGGGACATTGGGAAAGGTGCTCTATGCGAATTTGCTTATTGCGTGAATGAGATGGCCTGTATCATGTATTCTATTCTATTGCGGGTCTATTTTATATGGCACAACATTTATAGTATTTGCATTTGATATTAGACTTGCTTTTTTTTTTCCCGTTGCGTATCCCGAAAGAACGGTAGTGTTATCCTGTTTATTCTTTCTTTTTTCCTATTGTCGAGACGGGTCTATTTTCCATTTATTGGAAGAGGCCCATCGAACAGGCGAGTGTGCCTCCCTGTTTTCCTTTTTAATACTATACACAGCAAGGTAAAGAAATTCTTCTCTCCCCCCCATATCCAAAAGGAACTGAGGGGTAAAAAGAAAGTGTCCTTCTTTAGGATCAGCCCCCCATCCCTTTTCCTTTGTATTGTTTCTATTCCTCTTTCTATCTCTATCTTCTCTCTTTTTTTCCCTCTTTTCTTTGATGAAATTTCTTCAATCATTCTTTCATAGAGCAGATGATACGGCTAGCTTACATTCAGAAAAGTAAAAACGATTCAGAAAACGATGGAATACAGAATTGCAAAAATTTATTTTATTTTCATTCTTTTCGGTTATAGGACTGACCGAGAAACGGAAAAGCAGGAGATACCAGTCCTAGTGGAAAGTCGTACCTATTTAAAATCGCACAATCAACGGCGGCAGGCACGACCATTACCGGAAGACGTCGATCAACATGTTCAGAAAGGCATTGAATATCATGAACTAGGCGAGTTGGAGAAGGCAACCCATCATTTCCGGTTATCAGCAGATAAAGGGTCCCCTGCCGGGATGTTACTCTATGGTATCTCTTTACGCCATGGATGGGTAAAAAAAAAATTGGAAGAAATAAAATAAAAAAACGAGCTAAAGATTTGAAATAGGGTTGTCGAGCCAATGAAGTGATGGCTTTTCAGTACCTACAAAAGGTAGCCGAACATTCTGTAGAAGAATTGATGCATCCTGAGGATGCTGAGAAAAAGAGTAATCATTGTGCCATGGCATCCAAAGCAGAGCTGGTCATGGCGATTTATGAATTAGGCGTTTCTTTCCAGCAAGGCTGGGGAGTGCGCAAGAATAAGGCAGCTGCTTTCTATTTCTTCAAGATGGCAGCCGAGCTTGGCGACGCGGATGCTCAAAACGAAACGGCTTACTGTTATCATCATGGCCTAGGCGTCAAAAAGGACTTGTACCAAGCGGCGAAACTCTATCGCTTGGCGGCTGCGCAGGGTCGTGGTCTGATGGGAAACTCTTGGATATCCAAATCAAAGTATACCGAATTGCCCCAAAATTGAAAGAAGTTTTTGCGTTGTTCTACAAAGGAAAAACTTTTCCTTTTAGACATACAGTTAGAAAATTATTCAAACAAACACTTGGTGAAGAAAATAAAAAAGTGCACCAGCAGCTAAAGAAGGACAATTATAAGATCTATCCATCATGTTGATAACTTCGCTGTTTTTATTTTTTATTTTAGATCAGTAGAAGTGATCCTACATTTAGTGAGATTCGCTCTTGACTGAATAGCGGAAGATTATGAAGAAACAAAGAAGAAAAAGAATGCAATGTGTATGAAAAGAAAAAGATTTTAAGCTATCTGACTCAATGTATAGGGTGGGTATTTGCTCTGCGCAAATGTCATTAAGCGTTTTACGGACTGAATCCATTTGCGTGAAGTCTCGTCGTTTAACACATGAGCAACCTGCGACGAGAAAATCTTTTCACGCGCAGAACGTTCGTGAATACTAAACAAAAGAAACATTGAGTGTCTCGATCTTTTTCTCTTTATGGATAATAACATACCCCACCATGGTGACACCAATAGGCCAAGGTGCGTTACCAATGGACAATTGAAGGTAGGAATCCTGTGCATCTCGATACCGTCTGTTTTGCATATGATGAGTAATTTCTGCTACGCGTGCTAAAATATCGGGTTCCAATGTCTACAGTTTTAATGTTAAAATAAAACGAAGCTTACCAAACTCCTTTTTTCGCTTGTTACTTACCCTTTTCTTTAATTGCCGTAACAATGGCTTAATGTATTCCGCTGTTTGTTTCTGGACTACAGCTGCTCTTTTTCCTGGTCCACTTCGCTTTTCTTCTTCCGGGCGCGCATCCATTGCCTCTTCCCATTCCTCCATGGAATGCTATATTTTCCCCTGTCAATTAATATCCTTATCGGGGTTTTCCCTCTCCATCAACCTACCACTAGATAGGCATAGATCTGCATAAACAGTTTGTCACGATCACTTTGTAATAATTTGAGTTCGATAGGTGCCACAATAAGATCTGCTTTCTTTGATTTCTTGTCTTTTTTGCCGTCTACTACGCCTGCTTTCTGTTTCAACACTTCCAGTTTCATTCCCTCCTCCATCTCTTCCAGTTTGCGCATAAAGTCGTTTCGTTGACCCTGATCCTGAATAGGTTGTTATTCAAATTTAGAAAAAGCCATTGATGAGTCCTTCGTTTCCTCAGCCAGCTGGTTTAACCACTCGGTTTTTACCTCTGAGCGTTCTTCCATCAATTCCAAAGCGCGAAGTCGGATCTTACATTGTTTGTCCGTTTCACCGAACAAGCGGATCGGTTGTCCCTTTGCACGTAAGCGACGAACAACCTCTTCTCTCGAGATGTTAAACGTTTCAATTTCAACTTCCTAAACGCACACACGCATTCATTTTAGATCTACTTGGGATCCAGCGGATCATGTTTGCTGCCTTTCTTTCTTACCTCATTGACACTTTCTTTCTTGCTGTCTAATTTCGCTTGCTGCTTTTCTTGTTCCTTTAATCTCTCCTGTTCCTGCCTTTGCTTTTCCTTTTTCTGTTGCAAACGAATGAGATCATGGTTCCTTCATATCGGGCGACAAATGCAGAACAGACCTCTTTTTCCTTCGCCAATCGCTCTTCCTCCTCTCGGCGATATTCTTCTTCTCTTAATCGTTCGAGCTCGGCACGACTGACGTACTTTTTGCTGCCTGCTCTCTCACTGGCCGTATCTAAGACCTTGCGTTTCTTCGAAATCTCTGCATCGATAGCGCTTTTTAAGAAATCCATGGCTAGAAATTGGAGCGGGAGGGAGAGGGAATTAGTGCTTTTGCAAGATTCTCTGTTTCCCAGACAAGAGGATGTCGCTGTTTAAAAATCCCACGGCCTTTTTTTATTATTTTCCAGCAAAATCCCCAGCTTTGGTTGCCATCACCGATTTTGGGTGCGGCGAGCGGGGACAAATATTAGTTCGAGAGGTCCTTTTTGGTTCACAACGTAGAATGAGCAACAAGCCAACAGGAGAAGATCATGCACGATTAACTATGGATCCCGAGCGACTTGAGCAGCATCTCAACCGTGCCAAAGAACTTATTGCCAACGATCAAAAAGAAGTGCCTCCCTTTTGGGTGAATAAATACAAGAAGGAAGCTTCGAAAAACTGGGATCTCTTCTATAAGCGCAATACTACCAAATTTTTCAAGGGTAAAGAAAGAAACCAAGCAAAACACCAAAAGCGATCAACAGGGAGGTTAACATGGTTTCTTTTTTTCTCTTTCTGAATCAGATCGTCACTGGACTGATCGCGAATTTGAGGAACTGCAATGCAACGACAGCCAAGAAAAGAAAACCTTGCTTGAGATTGGTTGTGGTGTGGGTAATTTTGTATTTCCCCGCTTAGAAGACAATAAAAACTTGTTCATCTATGCTTGTGATTTCTCTAAACGAGCCATTGAACTGGTCCAGGTAAAGAAAATAGAAAATTACCAGAATGACTGTCTTGGTATAACGTTTACTTACTGGATTTTTATTTTCTTTCAAGAGTAATCCACAATACGATGAATCCCGGTGCAAGGCGTTTACTTGTGATTTGACGCAGGACCGATTGACAGATCACGTTCCTCCTGAAAGCTTAGACTTGGTCTCGGCCATTTTTGTTCTTTCTGCTATCCCAAGAGAAAAGCAAGCTGCAGCGGTTCAAAACGTGTTTGAGGTAAAAAAAAAAAAACCTACGGGGAGAAAAGCCAATAGACAAAGGCTTATGGAAAGAAACATCTTTGTTAGGTTTTGAAACCCGGAGGCTATGTATTGTTTCGAGATTATGGACTGTATGATGAAGCCCAGCTTAAGTTCAGTGCTGCATCGGATAAAAAATTGGATGAAAATCTTTATGTGCGCCAGGATGGTAAATCATCGATCTAAAAGGGAAAAAAAAGGCATTTTGTTTAAGTGGAGCTGAGGCATGCTTTCTAGGTACCTTGAGCTATTTCTTCTCTCTGGAAGACTTGCAGGCAAGATTTGAAGAGCAAGGGTTCAAGACGATTAAAAATGAATATGTCTATCGAGAAACAACCAATCGCCGGTTAGACATGAGCATCGACAGAATCTTCGCACAAGCAAAATTCCAAAAGCCCATAATTTAAAAAATTTCTTGTCTAACATATCTATGTCATTTTTCCTTTTAATTTTCATCAACTTCTTTTTCTGCATACAATATAGAGAGATTATTATATGGATGCATTGTAGCCATACTTCTCGCATAGAACACGCAACTTATCCTTGAGTGAATCCAATGTAAGATAGGTTCCCTTCAGATGGCGATCGCCACTGGTGGGATCGAATGCAGTACGTCCATGGAGTACCCGACGATTAGCAAAGAGCACTTTAAATTAAAAAAAATGAAAGCGTTAGTATGAACAGATGAAGGTCAACGGAAAGGTTTATTCTCACCTAGCTCTCCTGGTTGTAATGTGATCTCGTAACGGAGACGGTCGTCCTCAATATAATCAGCAAATCGTTGGAATGCGCGATAAAATGATCTTGCCTGTGCGGGGGAAAGATGATCCATGGGGCCCTGGAATTGCGGTGCGTAGTTCACATGCATGTTCCAGGCTGGCCCACTATGGTCCTCTCCCGTGACAATCGTCGGTCGACGATGGTATTGGTGATGACCATTGTTCAAGTAGTGAAAAGTGACAGGCGTTTCCTTGAGAACGGCGTAATCCTCGGGATGGTTTTCTTTCAACAACTCGACCGCTCTGAAAGAATCCACAAAGATGCTCGATCCTCCGGTGACACTATTTTTCAGGCTGTGCAGTAACTGGATCCCCGGTGGGCAATCAAGGTACCTAAAGCCAAAAAAAAAAATAAGGGTAGCAGTTACTAATCCAGTTCAAGCACATCTAATGTGCATGTGTGTGTGTCTTTTCCACTTGCATGAGATCCATATGGAATCCAAGATAGAGGCTGGTATAGGCAATATTGATCGATTTGGCGACATTCTTAACATCAAAATCACGACCGTAAAAAGTTTCTTGGATAGGCCCAATGCGTTCTGCCACCTGTGTCACGGATTCGCCCGTGGTGGGCACCCCTCTGAGGAAGACGAGGCCGCGATTGTACAGACGTTGTACCACTTTATGCAAGCCTGCATCCGTTGTCATGTAATCTTTGTACTCCACCCAGTCTAGCTTGTATTCGTCACGATTCCATGTTTGTGGTGCAATGTGATGGAACCGAAATGTTTCGCTCGACTGGCGCGAAGCATAACGTCCTAAGAACGACAATGGATAGCGACTGACATGGTTGTCCTGAGACGCGGCATGGTGTCGCAATGGTTTGTTCCATGTTATTTCGGCCATGTCTTCCGTAATTCGAACTGAAGCAGGGGCGATATCCAAAGGCACATCAGCAGAGGAATGCAATTTCTGACGACTGCTTGGATGAATACATTGTTCGCAGCGGCAATTGTCTCGTAGCCAAAGGTAGCTGTAGGTACCGTCGCCGTCCGGCGTCTTTATACGAAGCGCGTCCTTGTCAGGGGTCGCCGCTATAAGCGTACTTTGTGTTCGGCATAAGCTAGGTCGCAAGAACGACCTGGCCGCAAAGGTTCGACCCACCGTTGGCACCAGGCGAGTGGAAAACATGGGTTGCAAAGGAAGAAACGGAAGCGAAGCATAGATTGAATCTTAGTCATACGATTCCGTCGCAACCAGTGTGGGGTCAGATTTGGTTCGCCGCATTTACGGGCAAAATCACGCCAATAGCATGCGATCACATTGAGAAGAAAAAAAGAACTGGGAAACAATAAGATATCCTGCTTTTTCTTGTTCCCTCTCAGCATCAAGGACTGGCCATGGATTCTTCTGTCATTAGACGTACGGTCATGTGTTGTGGTGATTTAAGGTAGTTTATTATACTGTCCTGTTGGATGAAATCTGGTAGGATATTACCTAAATAAAAGCTGGTACCTGATGTTGGCGTCCAGGCACCAATCCCGTTCCATAAGGAACAACTACGGACCTGTGTTTGTGGTGATGTTGGTTTGTTGTGGGAAGGGACATTGGATGAGGAACTGGAATTGCTGGTCTCGCTCATTGAAGGCAAAAGAAGATAGCTTTCATGGTACGATGTTTAATGTTTGTTATCGTTGTCTTGAGAATAGCTTTTTTTTAACCGAACCGAACAGGACAAAAAAAAACCATGGATCCATATCAAAATGCAGCACACATTCTTATCATCAAAAAATGGAATATAAAGACAGATAAGCATTTAGACTTACAAACAAAGGTAATGAGGATTGAAATAACCATTCTTCTTACATTCGTGACCCTACTGTTCTGCCATTATCAAGGTGCAGATGCAGATGGGTTTTCGTTTGGAAAAGAACTTGTGGCCAACTTTTTCCACTCAATACCTGTTGCATTGCTGGAAGCCGCCATCGGTGTCTTTACTAAACGCTTTTCTTCGCTTTTCATCCTAACGTCGCGTGACGGCATTGATTTGACACAGGCCGGCAGTGTCATTTACTTTGACCCTAACTCCATTGTCTCCAGGGAGATAGCGTATCACTCTGCCCTCGCTAGAACAGTGAATTGTCGAAAGGATCTAAGCAAATGGGATTGCAGCCTTTGCAAGGAGCTGTTACCAGACGGTGAAGTCGTCACTAGTTTCGCGACCGCTCGATACGACGTCCATGGCCATATCATTAGATCACACAAGTAATGTAAACCTAATATGGTTTCCGCCGTTATGTTTTTCATCGTTTTCTTATTTGTCGCTTTATTTTTATTAGAAATCATATATTTTTTGTGCAGATTAGAGGAGCCGTGGGTGTACTTGATCAAGCTCAGGTAAGAAAAACGTAACAAAATCAATGCATTGTGTGAAGTTCTACGCTTGTCTCATTCTTCTGCGGGTGCTTGGGAAAGTTTGTTGTTCAAGATCTCATACCACACCCTGATATCCCCGGCGCACATATCCAAATGGGTAAATTCCATTTTTCATCTCAGAGCACTGTTTATATTAATACCGACCTTTTAAAAAAACAAGGATCTTGGTACGGTTATGGCGATGTTCGCGATTTGATTATCAATACCATGAGAGATCAAATGAACAAATACCCAAACTATCGCGTGCATTTGATAGGGTAAAAAAGATGGTGCCTGCTTTGGCATGCTCTTTTTTTTCTTTCCGGTTAATGGTTGCTAATTGTTCTCTATCTGTTTTTAGTCACTCTTGGGGTGGGTCACTGATTTCTTTTGCCATGGTAGACTTGTATCATCGTATACCTCACCTAAACCATACAAATATGGTTGCTTATACTTATGGTATGCTACAAGGCGGTATGAGCGTGGTTACTTATTTCATTAACGACCATACTCTGCAGGAAAGGCTCGGGTGGGTGATCCTGCCTATGCCCGTTACGTACAAAGTACTGGGGTCGAGATGAAGCGAACAGTACACCGTTGGGATGGTAAAAGAAAAAAAAGCATCTGCCTTGGTGTTACATCCCGTACAAGACGTTGAATTGTTTCTCTATAGCCATTCCACATACTCCTTCTGTATCCGAAGGATTTATGGTAAGAAAACCGAAATTCGTTGTTATTCTTTTTAACAATCTAATAACCGGTTTATAAAGCATGAAGGCACTGAATACTGGCAATTAGCTGAGACTCGAGAACTACGTAATTGTTAATTTTCACATGGATTGCTCAATGTTGCTTATCTTTGTATGGTAGTCCAATGCAAAGGGACGATGGATTCACCTGAAGTGAACAACTGCGCGAACTCGTTGAAACTGATTTCGCATTTAGATCATAATTTGTAAGTCCCCTCTCCATGCAGCACAGCAATCCAGAATGAGCTCATATTGTTTTCTTGTATAGCTACATGAACACAAATCAAGCTTGCATTGGTCCAGCCCGTCGATACCTGAAACGGTGTGAGTTTCAACCAACGATGATATGCCAGTAATCTTTCCTTAACAGACTCTTCTTAATTTACTATATTTCGACCGAATACCATAATTCTTATTAACGACAAATTGACATGTTATGCTTCCGTATGTCATTCAATACTATAACTTTCTGTGTTGCTTGAATAAATATGAGTTAGAATTTTAACCGCACCGCACTTGCGTTTCCCAAGAAATATTATCTAACAATTCTTCATCTTTTGTTGGATATCATTCAATGTGACAAATGTATAGCATGAGCAATCTATGGTTATACATTCACCGAGTTGGTGCGTAGTCCGAAAGAATGTTTCAAAATCGTTTGATTCTATCTGCATGGATAGATCTTTGTAACCGCAGCAGAGGACTACCGGCGTGTTACTGTCTAGATAAGTAAGATGATGGTACCAATTTGGCTGGATGACACCGTCCAATTTTAGGCGAATCCGCCGGTTCTCCCCCTAATCCAGGATATGTGATCACTCTGATCGACAGAATAACTGTGGCCTCTTACCTCATTCGTGTTCTCAAAGCCAATTCTGTCCAATTCTAGTGACAAACCCACACCAAGTGCTTTTACATAACTTTCTTTACAACCCCATATCTCGGAGAAAACTTGCAGTTTACGATCCGGGTGTTCTGTCAGCAGTCGCATTTCCTCGCTGGTGAGCTAGCAATAATCCGATCAGCTACCTACCCATCCCGTTTCTTGGGAATCATATGGTGTACCTGAGATTGGAAACTGCTGATAAAACTGTCCACAGATTCGTTTGTTGGCACGTTTAGTTGGACCACATCGATGCCGACATGTAACCTCGGTTGCGACGTGGCAGCAAAGACAACCCAATGACCTTCATGAGAAATATTGTAATCGATCCATTGCTTATCGCTGTGTACCTGTACTCCAACCAAATCAATGGTTCGCTGTTGTAGGGTTGACAGTACTTACTACAACTGGTTTTCCGCCTGTTAGACGTCGAAATTCCACTTCGTACCAAGGGATACCCAGTTTATGGGAAAAAAAGTAACGGCGTAACAAGTAGCTACCCAAAGCCAGGTATCTGTCCTTCGCCCACTTGAACCTGCGAACGGCTGCATGCTCCTCCATTGGTAGCCATTGCAAAACTTGTTCAAACTATACTCAGCTCATTATTAGTGCCCCATAATCACTTTCGAAATGAAGTATACTTTGTCATCATCGAACACATTCTTCACATTGAAGGCTAATAGTTCGATGTTTGCAATGGTACTCATTCTTCAGTCGATGAGTAATACAATCCTGTAACTGATTTAATTGTGGCCGTCAGATATAAAGAGTTACAGTCCGAAAGATAGAAAGGCAATAGGAGGACGGTCTTGCAATGACATACTAGGTAGCGCATGATTCGACTGGTTTAGCCAAATGCTTGTTTTGCTACTAGCAATCTCGATTGCTCGTGTACTTTCCAACTCTAATAGATTTCTCGCTTTACCACTAAATCATGCATAATAAAAGCAATATTTATTCATAGTCTACAAGTGCCACTCTCACTAGAGGAAATGCTGCGAGACATTGGTATAAACCTGGATCTTGTAAGTCAAAGATTTACAAGATGGCACCATAATGATTAAGCTTTAAGTGCTATAGAACCAAAATTAAATATTTACTAATTGCCGCAAACGCTCTATGATATTCCGTCGCTCCTGTTCTTCACGTGTCACCTTTTCTAACAATAGACTGGACTGCAAAGGAGTTTGCAGTAGCAACGCAACGTAATCTACCTCATGAGAAAGCGTACCTTGCAATCGCGCTAGATCCAAGCTTCGATATGCAGAAGCAATGTCTAACAATAGCTATCATGTCGTCAGCCACACCGTCAGTCCGTTTATTCTCTAGTTACCTTCAGATCCGGAAAGTAAAGTCGTGTCTCTCCGTTAATAAGGTTTATGATACGAGCTCGGATGTTGTCAGCTCGAACTTGATCATCTACGTTATATTTAGTATTCAACAAGGACCTCTTGGGTACAAGAAACCTATTTCAAGTGCGACCAAGAGCGATATAAACATGTTCCATAATGCTAAGGTGTTATTTGATCTACCCATCGAAGTTTCTGCCCATAAAAAGCGCACATCGAGTGCTCTAGGTACAAGCCCCATATTCTCGTATATCTACCAAGACAGATTAATGCTGAATTACATTCATTTTCCGCGTCATACATCGATAACATGTTGGAAGTATTTATCTTTCTGCATTCTATATCATAAAATTAAACTGGTGTTCTTCTATGAAAATTCCGGTCTCTCCTTTTACCTTTCTTCGGGTTCAGAAGCAGTGATAGCCATGCTAAACAGAACAATGGCGATCTTTTCTGCGCCAAGACTTGCATCGTCCGCTATAAATTGATCCTTCCCATCCCCTTTCTGTGCAAACATACTTCCTGCTTCTAGAAGCACGCTAACCGGCGGTAACTTCTCGTCTGCCCGACAATGCAAGGTGATCTGTCTACATCCGTCCAATAAATCTCGATAATCGATTCGATCGCATTTCTATGGGTAGAGTGTTTGAATATCAAGCTGACAGGATGATTAGTACCTTTGACATGTCTAATACTGCGGTAGAATTTATGTTGAGGCCGTTGCTTATTACTTCTAATGCAAGTGTGCGAGCGTGATTTAGGCTAGTATTGGCGTGATAAATATATAATAGCCGAGCAAGTGCCAGTTGCGCCAGACATGTGGTAGATGCGATAGCGTCAACGTCACTGGGCGAACTCTTCAGAAACTTGATGAATTGATCTAATGATTCCGCTGTTTGCCGTGGTCTAGCGGAACTAAAGAACACTTTGGAGAAATGGTGAATACATACATTCACCCCTATCTGCTTACTGACGTTTAGATATGTCCCAGTAGGTATGGATTAGGCCCGCTATATCGTTCGGTTTATCTGGCATTTTCTTCAGGTGAGCTAGTGCATCTGGATCATGTATTCAGTGATCAATACATAAGGTGCATGTTGCTGCCAGTACCTTCGATTTTGGGATCGACAGGGTCTTTATCAGCCACTATCTGTTTTGGCTTATTGGACTGTGCTGTTTCTTACTCTTAGCTTCCAGCGTCGTTGTCCATTCAACGCGATCTCACCTTTATTGCTCTTTGCTCCTTTTTTCTCATTGGCAATGTGCTTTGCGCTTTTGAGATGGTTTTGCCACGTCGCTTCGTTGCTAAACTTCTTCTTACAAGCAGCGCAATACAGATTCGGCGCTGCATTTTTTTCTGGCAAAGGTACTGGTTTTGCTACTGGGATATGTTGAGTACTTGGGTTGGCGAATTTAGATCGATCGACCGCATGGATGCTATACGGAGTCAGTTGAACGAGCGGCGCGAAGACTGTTGCATGATATTAACACACGAATAATGAAAACAGTGATCCAGTCATACTGTTCAAGACATTCGGATCTAATGTCAGATCTACAAGTGGTAGGTGGTCGAACATTGTGATTCACGCTCGATGCGGTTGACACGAGTTTCATACAGTACGCTGGCGGAGATTTGATTGGCCCTAGTTCACATTCGCTGTAAGAACCACACAGAGTGCATATTGAGCCAAGAAAAAGTAAGGATTAAAGAACTGGGCGGACAAAAAAAAGCAGGGCAACGATTAATACAATAAGAAGAAGGTTGTCTGTAATGGTATCGTTGTGAATGAGGAATGCAATGCTCATCGAAGACTGTCATAAAGACTTTGTAATGTTCTATTGTAGGGTGCAAATGCTATCGGTTATAGAACAGAACTATAAATAACCATATACGAAACTTATGCTGAACATGTCTGAGTGGCATAAGCAATTTGGAAATACAATAGCTTGAGCGAGCGCTGCCCATAACATTTACCTGCTATATCAACATCAAACTATTTTGTCCCAGTGTATCGGTCTTTGTAAGCCACTAGCTTGATAGCATGTACAAAAGACGTTTATACAGTCAAAAAACTATGTCAATGCATACTTGCGGCAACTCCTGTAGCATTCGGCTTTTCCGCAGGAATGCGGGATCAGATTTATTAAGAACATGTGTCCTCCTGATAGATAATATTATATTCGCAGATAAATGTGAAGTAAGCTTGCAATATCTGCCAGCTCTACACTGACGCGTCGTACCCATATTTATTGCAGAGAACACGGAGTTTATCCTTGAGAGAGTCCAGCGCAACATAAGTTCCTTTCAGATGACGATCTCCGCTGGTAGGATCGAACTCAGTACGTCCATGCAGAATACGTCGGTTGGCAAACATGACTGTAAATGGGATGTGAGTTATCTGATGTAAGAAAACAAAACAAAATTGTCTAACCTAATTGTCCCGGTTGCAAGGTGATTTCGTAACGAAGACGACCGTCTTCAATATGGTCAGCAAAACGTTGGAATGCAGCATAGAATGCTTTTGTTTGCGCTGGCGAAAGATGATCCATGGGTCCAAACGATTGGGGTGCATAGTTCACACCCACATCCCACGCTGGCCCACTGTGGTCTTCACCAACGACAATCGTCGGGCGGCGCCGATACTGATGATGGCCATCGTTAACGTAGTGAAACGTCACTGGCGTTTCTTTCAATATCTCATAATCTTGCGGGAAGTTCTTTTTCAGTAATTCAACAGCTCTTAAGGAATCGACAAAGGTGCTTGCTCCCCCCGTTACACTGTTTTTCAGGCAATGAAGCAGCTGAATTCCAGGGGGGTTGTCATGATACCTTTCCGGCAAAACATATCGTTAGCTACTATACATCAAAGACAATTTCTACGCAACTTACATAAGGTCCATATGAACGCCCAAATTGAAGCTAGTATAGGCGATATTGGTAGTATTGGCCAAATCTTTAACATCAAAATCACGACCATAAAAAGTTTCTTGGATGGGTCCAATGCGTTCCGCTACCTGTGTTACAGAGTTTTCTACGGTGGGAACGCCTTTGAGAAAGACGAGTCCACGATTATAGAGCCGCTGGACCACCTTATGCAAGCCTGCATCCGTTGTCATGTAATCATTGTAGTCCACCCAGTCTAGCTTGTATTCGTCTCGATTCCACGTTTGTGGTGCAATGTGGTTGAACCGAAACGATTCACATGTCTGGCGGGAAGCATAGCGCCCTAGGAAGGATAATGGGTATCGACTAATATGCTTGTCCTGGCTAGACTGATGGCGTAATGGCTTATTCCAGACGATCTCGGCCATATCTCCAGTGATTCTAACAGAAGAGGGTGCAATATCTAGGGGTATAGCAGCAGATGAATGCAGCTTCTGACGGCTACTTGGATGAATGCATTTCTCGCAACGGCAATTATCCCTTAGCCAAAGGTAGCTGTAGATACCGTTCCCATTGGGGGTCTTGATATGAAGTGCATCTTGATCACTATTGGTCACCGCAACAGTGCTCTGTGAGCGAAACGAGGTGGATTGAATGAATGACCTGACAATGAAAGGGCGAGCAGTGGACTTAAGCAGACGGCTAGAGATCATGGTTAGAGAAAGAGGAAAAACGCGATAAAACTTTGTTCTTTAAATATGTTCCTGAACGGGTGCACCGCTTCCATGACCCGACCCATAACCGACTAAGTTTTAGACGGATCGGTTTTAAGCACATCTGACCCGTAATATAACCGACACAATCTGCTGACCCCTGAACAAAGCAGATAAGTTGGTAGATGTGGGAGGCTACCATTAGAACTATTTTAGCAAATTGTACTCATGGCAAATGGCATCAGTTCGTATTGTATACAAAGTTATAATGAGCACGTTAAAGCAGATTCCAGACTCAGTATAGAGTATCTGTAATGGAAAGGTGTTAATCAGCACACTAACCTTGTTATAGCCGCTATGCATTAAAGTAACGTACTACATATAGTTTCGCGCATTTACCTTGCTGAACCGCACATAACCAGAGAAAATATCTATGGGGCCACTACGTTGCAAGCTTTGTCGTTTTCTGACCATTTTATAAAAGCGAAGGCACATAAGACAAATGGCATGTTGTTGTCATAGCATGCTAAATTACATAGAGAATGTACGGAAAGGGTTGATATGCTTGCTGTAGGAAATGTAAGTAGAACGTTTAAGTCTGTGCTACATAATATGCTTAGTCCGAACTCGCCATTGTTTTCTCCTAGTCTTGAGCATTAGTAGCATCCAATTACAGTTTCCAAGAAACCGTAGCGCCATCATATGCCATTGCATATGACTAACCATGAAAAAGCAATGGCATGCTGCTCGTTCATATCCTTGATTTCTAGCTTGCCTTTGACCTGGACCGTTGCGTTCGTTTGACTCCCAGGGTTTCCCACGTGTAACCTAATGGATTTACTTACTGGGTAGAATCTTGAATTGCTGACTATGACTGGTCTGTTCTACTTCAAAGAATCACGCTTAGAAACTTATAGACTATGCTGCTATCACAAATCCAGCTGTTGCATGAAGCTCTTTCCAAGTACAAGGGGTAAGGGGGAGTTTTGTGATCCCATCCTTCCAAGATGACTATCGTGGAAAAGTACGTGTTCTGTTTTTCGCTTCTATGCCGTTGACTAAGAGAGCCAAACTTTGGTCAGCCTCTACCACATGACCTCCATACGCCTTCAAGCGAAGTGTGACCATTCGTCATGGTACACGATGTAATGATGACAAGAGCTCCAGAAAGGAGGTGTAATTACAACATTCTTATGTCATAATATACAGCGTCACGCGAAATACATTTGCGATCTCACGTCGAAGGCAGTAATTAGGGAAGCCACCGACAAAGGAATCATAAGACAGTGAACAAGGCGAGCAAGTAAACGGTTAAAGGGCTTCGGGAATGTTTTTCTGAATGTTTTGCAGAAGACATCATATTTCTAGACTTTGCATAAGGTTTCTGTAAAACGCATGTGGTTAGAGCACGACGCTACGCAAAGTTTTCCCTATTAAGTCTAGCTCAAGGTCGATCTAAGCACTACGTGGTACATCGACAGAATATGCAGAATTTTCTGCATTTCCTACGGTGAATGAATAATGATTGTTGTTAAAACTTGAAGAGGAAGACTGACTCCGTAAGGGTTTTTGATTGTGTCCTTCCCTCATTCAGGCAACTCTATCTACCCGGACCACTAACAAAAGTCTGCAAAAACTACCTTTGAGGTCTCAATTTAATGCGATTGGCTCTTTAGTACCGTCCAAGGGCTGACCGTAGCAGGAATATACGGTTTGGCATATTGCCGCAATATATCATAGATCCCTGGGTAGTGATATTGTTTCACTCTTCCAATATAATCGCTTCCAAACTTTTTATATCATCGGCAAGGGTATTCTGCACCTCATTCGATAGTGCACATGATCCCAGACATTCTCAATTGGGCTTATGTCTGGGCTATTAGCAGGCCATGAGCCATTGCAACATTTGGAGTGTCGCGCTTTTCAAGAGGCAGTGTCGCCCAAGAGTGTTCCACATGAATTAATCAGAGTCTGAATGCTCCAGGAAGGGACATATTTCTTTTATTTTCTTTTTAGCTCAATATGCAGCAAAAAAATAAATTATCTACGAGCAAGATGGCTCGGTGTACAGTGGACATGGAAATGTGGCTGAAGATGAGGAGTCGAACGATGATCAAACCGATGAAGCAAAGGAAAAATTGGAACTTTGACCGACGACAATAACGACATTGATTTATCCATGTGGAATACTCTTGGCGACACTGCCTCTTGAAAAGCGCAACACTCCAAATGTGGCAATGGCTCGCTGCCAATGCGACAAGCATGGTATGTCTAGCATGATTTGGAGAAGGCAGCGCAAGACAGATGGAAAAAGAAAGAACGAGGTCATACAACTTGGCAAGGTCACAGAGTCAAGCAAAACATGTCGGTACACCGGAAGATGCTGGCGATCCATTATATATGTCTCAAGGGTAAAGCCTTTAACCAAGATGCCAGAGACACGTGGTTCGTCCAAATCCTGGGCAATGACTATGTTGATCATGGCATGGCTTGTATTTCGAGGTCAGGTTTGACCTTGTCAGAGACGGCACCAGGGTTTAGTTTGCCTTCGGGTTTGACCTCGCAGACGCCGAGATCAAAACGCGCAAACCAAGGGCGCATGGACTCGACCCAGTTCGGCTTGAACATATCAGCTGCTGCTCGCGATGACACTAATGTGCCATTTGACCAGTCTTTGTGAAAAATAGGATCTGAACTGAAGATGTTGGTCAGGAGCGCGTCGAGGTACATGTGGATGAAGGTGTATTCAATGGCACATGTGTTGTCAGAAGCTTGCATTGAAGGAAGGCGCGGGAACCAGTCGAGCATGATGGTGACAGCGAAGTAAGCTGTATCGTCGTCCATACCATGGCCTTGTTGAGAATCATGTTGCAGGCCTTCTTTTTATCGAGGAATGACGTTTTTTGACGATGCAAAGTCCATTGCCCATGCAACAACCTCTGGCGAAATCGTGGGCGTACCGGTCATGATCAAAAGGCATATGTCATCCATGGTTGTTTGTTGCTGTGGTGTCGTCAACTACCTGGTACACGATGCGCTCTTCTCCAGGGAAAAGCCAAACACAAAGTGCAGCGTTAAGATGCGCAGTCAAAGAGATCGCCTACCGAGCTGCCATCGACAGATTCGGCCTACACTACACACACTATTTTCAAGATACTTGAAGGAACAGAGACATTGATATTAATGAGAGTCCACTGTATTTTCTACATTCAGGTATATTTAGATACTTAGGTAGTATATGCTTGCTAATAGGTGCCATAGGTCCTGCGGTAACAAGGGCACAGAATGGACTTTCCTGCAGGGTACATCTGCATAGTACGCAGATCCGAATCGTATACATACCGGCATCAGTGACCGGGTTTGACGATGTATTACGGACCTTGCTCCTAATGTGGAAGGGAAAAGTAATCGAACAGAATTGTAATTGTACCCATATCTTATATTTTGTATAGGAAATAGTCGGGCAATGCATCGATGCGGTAAAAGGAGAGGATGCGGCGTTAGGTGAGGAGGTTGACCTCTGGAGCGTCGGGGAGAGTTATAGCAACGAAGATAGAGTAGTGCACAGTGCGCACTTACCGCCGTGCCAAGAAAATCCGGAGAAAGTAGTATTTGGGGAAGAAGAGGTCCGTAGAAGAGATTACTCTACATGAAGTTCGGAAACGCAGAGACTTCTGAGTCGTCGTTTTATTTCTTTTGCCCGTCCGCAGGGTAATGTTCCATATCATCCACTATCATCCACGATGTAATACATGGAAACAATCAGTTATCCATTTCTTTATTTCACTGCTACAATGATCATTTCTTTTATGTATATGTAAGTGAATTAAGATAAAGAACGGTGAAAACCTGTTTCTAGTTGATTACAAATGGGTGTTGCTCAGAAAACCAATCACTTATTTCATTTTAATTCCCATTTACGATAGCTTTCTGGATGATTTTTGTTCTCTTATAACGCTTATATGAACAGTTAAGGCTCTTGCTGTGGTTTCTGATTTGCGAGTGAATAAAGTAGATTAAAACGGATAAGGGCAAGCCGAAGATGAACGCACGAAAGTCGGAGTTTTGGAATTTGAAGTGCTTAAGTTTTAAGCAGGATGACCGGGCTTTGTGCCTTTTTTTTTGTTACTGAGTAACTGCTTAAATGAGGATATTGGCATTGTCAGCTATTGTTACGACATTCTTTCTGGTCGCAGAGGCAGCCATTGTAAAGTACGTTATGGAAGTTTCATTACTCGAGATAATGGCGCTTTGTGCGATGGGCTTTCGGAAAAAGGAACTTTTGTTAACTTGACGTTAACCAGTGTATATCTATAATTCATTTTATCAGGGTGCCAATTAAAAAAGCCAAGGGAGACCCCTCAGACAAATTGCAACGATATTCAGAGGTTGGCGAGTATCTTACTCAGAAATACTTTGGCAGTCAGCGCAACCAAATCGAAGCGAGCAAAGTGTTTCAAGTGGGTGCCGACGGCAGGGCAGAGCATGGTGTTCCACTTTCTAACTTTGTCAATGCTCAGGTAAACCGCTACAGCTCCAATCTAGGTCACTCATAAATTCAATCATACGAGAAAACAGTACTATGGCGAAATCGAGATAGGCACACCTCCGCAGGTGTTCACGGTGGTTTTTGACACAGGCTCCTCTAATGTCTGGGTCCCATCCACCCATTGTATATCCATTGCTTGTTTGTTGCACAGACGCTATGACTCCTCCAAGTCCAGTACGTATGTTGCTAACGGAACCGATGTTTCCATTCAATACGGGATTGGATCCCTCGAAGGTTTCATTAGCGAGGTAGGTTCAAGTTTTGTTAAGCCATTCTTGTACAAAAGCCGAATATGTTGATCTTCTGATGTGAAGGATACCCTGCGTGTGGGCGGCATCACGGTGACGGGCCAACAATTCGCCGAGTCTGTGAAAGAGCCGGGCTTTACTTTTGCATTAGCCCGTTTTGATGGTGTGTTTGGTCTTGGCTATGTTAGCATTGCTACAGAGTACGTTACCCCTCCATTCTACCATATGATGGATCGTGATCTGCTAGACGATAAAGTGTTTGCTTTCTGGCTAAATGATGCTAACAACAAAGATGACGATATTGGTGGTGAATTAGTGTTCGGTGGCGTGAATCCTGACCATTTTGATGGCGATATTCATTGGATAAACGTCACCCTTCAAGGTTACTGGCAGATCGAGCTTGAGAATATCAAATTTGGAGGAGAAATGGCCGACTTGGGACCTGTTGCTGCTGTGGTTGATACTGGAGCCTCTATTTTTATTATGCCAACGGATGTGGCGGAGTTACTTAATATGCAGATTGGTGCTAAGAAGAATCTATTGGGTCAATATACCGTCAACTGCACTACACTTCAAGACCTTCCTGAATTTTGCTTAGTCTTTGCTGGAAAAGAATTCTGCTTGAGTGGTGAAGAATATATTCTCCAGGCCTACGGCCAGTGCATCTCTGGTTTCATGGGCATGGATGTTCCCGAACCAGCTGGGCCACTTTGGGTCGGTAAGTGCATTAACTTGTGTTGCAGCATTATTAATGTAACGGCCAGTCGGTGATGTCTTTATCCGCAAGTTCTACAGCGTGTTCGACTTTGGAAACAATAGAGTTGGCTTTGCTAGGGCAAGAGCATAATCGTGACGCTTTTGTCCTATCATTTTTGCATCTTAGAGGAGCAGTTCACACATGTCATAAAGATGATAATGATCATGATATTGAGCGAATAAAAATCAGAGAACCGGTTGAAGAGCGACATACTTTTGTATATGCAATTTTGCCCAACTACTGTTCTGTTTCTTTAGTGAGTGAACCGAAATCGAAATATCTCAATGATGAATTTTAAAGAGACTTTGCTAACGCACTATAGTACTTTCTCTCGCCAGAGCTATCTGGGGTTATTTCGAAATGATCTGCTTCATGACTCCATGGCTACGTATAAACTGTAGATAACGCATCGCGTAATTCCGTCTTTGAAAACCTAATTGACAGTTTATAATGGTACGTATGTGAAAATGCAATAACAATTATTTACAACAACAAGAAGTACATAGTTTTTACACAAGCAAACAAGCAATGGAGTGTCAGAAACATGCAATAAAAATGGTTAACCTAAATAACGTATGAGATTCTTCTCTTTATGCACAGTTTTCATACTTACAAGGATAGGCACATTGGCTCGCACATTTCGGCTTCAGGCGTTGTGGCACAGGCGTTTGTATCGTCGTCGACGGCAAATTGCGGATCGGATGCTGGCTGATACAACGGGGGAGTATCGCCTTCAGCACTGTCATATGGAGGAGGGGGAACTTCTGTATTTTGAGCAGGCTGTAGTTCCATAGGATGATTGGCAGAATGTCTTCCTTTTCTCTTTCTAGCATACGTATGTGAATATATATATACTCGTAGTTTGTTCGTTACTGGAGCAACCTATTTCTCTATTTAGGTACCTGTTACTTAATTTAGTTTTTCTTTGCTCTGGGGATAATTTTAGCCCATTGGGTAAATACAACTTTCCTCACGATATTGCTTAGCATAATTTTCAGATAGATAACAGACCATTCAGTATTTAGTGAACTAACACATTTCTTCTCTGTTATAAAATGGAGACTTCCACTAGAATAGATTCCCAGTACAATAACAATTTTCTTTTGATGAACACCTCGAATGCTACGCTTCATTTTCAGCCTTAGTACAACAGTGAGAAACAAAACAGTAGCATATGATTTTGAATCGGTTGTACATGCTGAAGAAATGAAGGTTAATAGCAAATAGCGATCATTGACTCGCTTTCTATCAAGTAAGGTTTCTGTTCTCATGGCAACCATATCGCCCAAGACATCATGCATTTGACCAGCAAAAGTAACCACTTATAATACATATACATTGCTGTTATATTTTCGTTTTATCCCAGGATATGATCAAATATGACTTATCCATATGCACTTCGTAGTATGCCTTGATGCTTTATTCATCAGCAGATCCATCGTCTGATGGTGTTGCGCGAACTTCATCGATGCTGGTATCTGTGCGTTCATCCTCCAATTCTAATGGTTCTCCAGGAAGTTGCTCAAAAGCAGCATGTAGTTTGTTCCAGACATTTTGCCCAAATGATTTCCAAGCAATGGCTGCAAAGATAAGTTCAATGACAGCAAATAAAACAATAAACGTAATAGCTGTGGGTATACGATGATGATACATGTGGTACCTTAAAGCAAGTTGTCATCAGGTTCTCCTCTCATTGTTTCCTTTTTCACACTCTATTTCCTCTCTTAACCTACCTTAGACCACGGAAATCAGCAATGACTCGTAATTGAGCATCATATACTTGTACACGCGAACTGGACAAAGTCACCTTTGCTTTTGTCATCGGGTATGCCTGGACACATGATGAGCTTAGTTTAGTGTTTGGATCAATTCGTTCTAACGTACCTTGTTTTCCATGTATCCTTCCATCATTGGGATAATGACTGTTTGACTTTCTTCAGCTAGTCCTACGAGTAATGGAAGTGCTTTGGCAAAAACATGCAATATTCTCTGTGCGCCAGATTGGTATCGTAAAATAGCCTTTTGTCAAAACCTGTTAGTTCAAAATCCCGATGCCAGCGTTATCCAATTACACTTACCGGTCGACTTGAGTACATAAGCGATGTCCCATTTGTCGTTTGAAGGTCAACAGTGACCATGAAGTTACCTTCATCCGAACATCACAAGAATGAGTAATCAGAAAGCATATTTTGGGTTCATCTAATTCAAAATAATTACCGATGTCGAAATTGATGTCAGAAGTGGGTACATGAAGACGAACTGAAACATCGTATGCTTGTTCGTGCCTAAGCGGCTGACCAGTTTGATCATTTAACTGACATGTATATTATCGAAGTAGGAAGTGCTTACTGCGTAATTTTTGGCACCTGCAGAAAGGTCAACGAAGTCGGTCGGGACAGGATATGAATCGTATTGGAACCAAATCGGTTCAATATGTGTAATCTTTGGTACGTATCGCCGATAGAACATTAAGTATGCTGCAACGCTTGTCATAATAAGCCAGGCTACTGTGATGGCAACAACAATAGTCTTGATTGCTGTGCGTTGTGCTCTTGGAGCAAATACGATTCTGAATATTGGCCGACATATTGTCATTATCAGGTTGCCCACCATGACCAATGCAGGATGCCACTTTATCGGTTCTGGAGGAAGTGTTTCGTCTTCCTCGTCTTCTTGCGCTGTTCCAGGTAGGAGATGCTCTTCTTCTCCCGAGATCAGTTGTCGATGGTCGTCTTCATTGTCATCGTATGTTGAAGGGACAACGTGAAAGTTATCAGGCTAGGTAAACATAAAAATTTGATAAGCGATACCTACACTATTTTACTTCTTCTCAGGATATCACTTACTCTCTCGGTGCTAGAGCGTTCTTCGCTATCAGAGGCTTGTTTTGCTGCCATTGAGAAAAAGTAAAAAGAACAAACGAGCAATCACTCAAAAGTTGGCACCATGTGAAAGCGAACATTTGGCTCTCCGACCCAACTTTCATGCTTCAGATTCCAAGGTCACTCATGACTTCCCCACGATGTACGTATTTTTTGTGTAGAATGAAGTTTATTATGTGCCGCTGAGAGCGGTGACAAATTAATGGTGAGCTACTCTAACGTACACATTCGTTTTCTGCTTTCAAGCGTCTTAAAAGAAGAATGGTTTTGGCGATGACTTGTGCTGGGTGAAAGGGAGTGTTATCGAACACAAAAGCCCAATGTGAGCGCCAAATATTCATCGTGACGCAGGCAATGAAAGTTAAGAAATCGATAGAAGCATGTTCCTGCAATGGCAAAGGTAGTGGATCAACAGTGAAGATAGAGGCAGACGTGAGGTGTGAGGGGCTGACTACAAAGAGATTGGCCAAACGTTGCCAACCTGGTTGTTTGTATGGGCAGGACCACAAAAGATGCTCTTGAGATTCGACCAGCCCACAAATAGGCAAAAAGGCGATGTAAAACGAGCAGGCAGCAGTTCGTGGAGGCGCTGATCGGTACGGTAGACTATTGTGATAGAGTCTCCAGAGAATCGTGTGAGCTGTGTTAGGCAAGCGGGCGTTCCAAAATCCGTTCCAGGCTTTCTTGGTGGCTCCTGGGTAAGTGGCATGTAAAGTATCAAAAGCCGGTAGCTGAGCTAGGCGAAATTCAGAGCGCGAGATAGAAACGAGAGATAAACCGGATTGGCAGTAAAATCGAACCTGGACCTCAGAGTGTTATCCTCCTCTGGAATAGAATTGTAGGTTAACAAGGCTTGGAAAAAGGGAGCTAATCGCCACGAGCCCTCTGGAGCAATTGTTCTGAGAAATGCAATGACCTTATTCAGTTGCCTTCCACGTTCGGAGGCGGTTTGAGGACGTAAGCTGAGTAATAGCGGATCATAGATATAGACTTCTTTCACCAGTGACTATCATCAGTCTGGTTTCAATCTTGGAGTGGAAGAGCCGACAAAGGAGCAGATGCGGCCCAGCGGGAATACATGTGCCGTGAAGTGATTGAGAGCGGACCAGTTCGGCTGAAGTCGAAGGGAATCCATAGCGCGGAAGAGGGTACGGAAGTGTCCTAAATCCAGCAGAAACGGGGGTCGGCGTTCGGGGAATAGCGCTAAGAGGGTGAGGGAAGGGCATTGAGAGTATAGGATTCCCCCCGGATGTACGGGTTTTGCGTGGCAATTTGAGCCGCCTGAAATGATTTCGTTGCTGAAACGAAGTCTGAGGATGTGGAGTCCCACCCAAGACAGGAGACATGTGTTCTCATGTAGTTTAAATATATATATATATTTGTAAATCCCACCCTACATCGTAAATGTTGTCGTTCAAAAAATGGCTTTAAAGTGACTACGATCAAATTGTTGTCTACTTTCGTTCCTCATCAGTGATCCATCTTTTCTCCTTTCTTCTCTTTAAGCCTAATGGATAATCTTTCGTTTGACATAAACTCCCGTATACGGGCATTCTTTATGCTATCTCTCAATGCATTCAGTGCAAGTACCATATATTGAGAAAAAAAGAAAAGAAAGCAGAGGATGTTGAACTGCAGAAGAGGCTATTGGAACAGAAACAAGAAGAGACAGGTTAAGTCACTGTCTATATGAAGATAGGATATCTTACCTTAAGCTTACCATAGCTCGCCAACTTGTATGTGGCTATTGTGACCGAAGTGGGCACCGAGATCGACGGTCTTACAAATGTCCGTTGAAGGAAAAGAAAGGTACAAAATGGTCCTTCCTTGCACCTGTCTGTTTGATAAGATAACCAACAATTTGTAGTTGGAGTCAAAAGAAAACATCAATCTGATGTTCAAGCAGAAAGTTCAAAAATGGCCAAGGAACGTGGCCGACAGCGCAAGCAGCAAACCGCTGCAAAGACACCGTCTACTCCCCGTCCTTGTCCGGGATGCGGTTCAACTGAACACAGAAACACGAGAGCAAAGAGCTGTACCGCGCACAAACAGTCTACCAACGAGCTTTTGGAAGCCGCTCTGGGGAAAACCCCGAAGTTTACACTCGTAAAATTACGTTTGATGCAGTTGTTCGTGAGGAGTATCGCGACCAAGTTCGAACTAAGATTGAAGAGCTGTCGTCATACTTGAGGCTGGTAGTGACAAGGAGCAGCTATTCGTCAACCAATATATCACTGACCTCGGCGTCATATCAGCAATTTGTTTTACTCAGAATTTCTTTTATTCGATCATGCAGCTAGTACTTGGTCAATCAATAACGACAAAGAACGATAATATGCCTATAGATCTCGAAAAGTCTTGGCAGGCATTCACTCACATACATCCTGTTTTGCTTAATCCTCCAAGAACAACACTACGTGCCTCAGACATGTTAACAGAGGCTTGTGTTTTACTTGCGACATCGTACAGCAACCATATCGTCGAGAACTTTGAGTCAAGGATTTGTTCATTTGTCCAGTACAGACTTACTTTGTGGTTCCCAGTACGTACCAATTTCTGTACAAACAGGCTTTTGCTCATCAATTATTCGTAGACACTTAGCAAAAAGGAAGCTATGGATATGGCTTCAAAGTACGTATTTGAACGTATTGGTGGCGGTACTTCCGAATGGCCGGATGGGATAGAGCCAACTTTACCTTTGGTAGCTCTTACTGATAGTTTATGCGATGACCTAGAAACCCTCGTACCAAAACCTGCCTCCCAAGAGACTATTTCTGCTTCCCCGTTCCTATTTGCCAGTACTAAAGTATATTCTTTCCTACTACGAAGAAGAGCATCAAAGGGTCATGACGGAAAACCGGTCTGATGACACATCACTACCTCGACTCTTTTCTATTTCTCCGAAGCCAAGTGCTCAATGGCGATTTGTGTCCATTAATGCCGAACTGATGGCCAGTTTAGCCTCCTTAAGGAGACCGCAGCAACCAAGCCAGTATTCCACAGTCTTTTTCCAAGTGCTTGACTTATTCCGTTTTGGATTTAACAGGTACATATTCTATCGAATTTAACCCTACTATGCTCAATGCTATAGTTTATTATATGTTCCTAGTTTAGACGACTTTACGCAGAATGCTAATCAGCGCTTTGCTTGTCGAATCCTCACGGACGGATTTGCAGTCAATTTACTCTTTGCAAGAAGGGCGAGGGAAGGTACACCAGATACCGAACTTGAATTGGAAGATTTCAGCCGAGATGAGGTGAACCGATATTTCGACCCATGGGCCGTCGATCCTGGCCATAACCAAGTATTTTTTGCTGTGGATGGAAGTGGTTCCAAGTCGCATTAAGTACGACGGGTTTCCAACAAGGAATATTATGCGATGACCGGGTCAGAAAGGAGAGCAAAAAGATTGCAGAAAGACAAAGACACGCATGGTATTACGAGAATAGAAACAAATATGATTATATGCAAAACCGCATTATCCCAACGCCACCATGAATCCGTTGCATGTTTCCTTGAGAAATTTCCCTCACTAGCAAGGTTTTATGGACCTTGCATGGCAAAAATACGGTTCAGGAACTACCAAGGCACACAGCGAGCTCCGGAGGAATTCGCAAACATACTTGTAAATGGAGGTAAAAAATATTCTAAAAGACGGCGAGCGAACAGGAGGCGTAATCGGAAGAAAAGAAGAAAGCGAAGATATAAGCGCAAAGAACAAAAGAAGTTGCAGTGGCGTTCCAGGTGAGTGGTGACATATAGATACAAGCGTAAGCATTAACGAAAGTTTCTTATTTCAGTCCAAGAGAATCTACTTTGAGATCGATGCGAACAAATCACATCCACAGACAGGAAAGTGGCATCCATGTCCTTTTCCAACGCCTGGAAAAATACCATTGATTGTGTTCGGAGCAAAAGGGCGCGCTTCAAGGAAGGGAAAAGAGCAGCGGTGGTCAACAAGTTATGGAATGCACTTAAAAGAAGAGAGCGTCGTGGTGATCTGATCGCTGTGACTATAGATGAATTCTATACTTCACAGGTTAGTGCATCTTATGTTATGTTCGAGTTTATGGAGCGATATATCCAGGTTTGTCATGCATGCATGAGAAGAGACTTTAGCAAGGTCATTACAGCCGACGGTATTTCACACCACGGTATATCAGTATGCAAAAACTGTCATATACTGTGGCAAAGAGATGTCAACTCGGCTAAATCGATATATCACATCGCTGACTCGGTGTGGCATGGACTTGGAACGCCCTGGAGAGTTTCGCCGACCGCAGCAGTTTATTTTTTAACATCACTACGAATGTGGCTTCCTGTTACCTTAGGTAGCAGTGATTCAGATATATACGTCTTGAACGGTAAGTTCAATACTTTTTAAATCACCTTTTTCTAACGACTGGTCTTTTCACCTTGTCCAACTTTTTCTTGTGCATATCATCTGGGTAAGTAAGAAAATATTATCCTACGGAAGCAATGTTCTCACAAGCCCCTTATCTATACTATTTCCAGTCGACTCAAATTTGTTTCGTCTATTAACGCAAATTATTTCCCTAAACAACGCTAATTATTATGCAATGAACAGTACGGGGAACCAAGCACTCAATATTTACTAACAAGTAATATAAGCCAATCGTAGGCCACTGACTCTAATGGCCTACAGTCCTGTCACTTTTTGAATGTACAATCAAAAAGAATTTCCTTAAGAATACTCATAATGAGCTGCAACTTATAGGCATATATTATCCGCATCAGCTGCGCTCTTGGGCATAACGCCAAAGTCTCGCTGGATTCTCCTGTACCATTTTCCGTTGAGTTTCCCGGAGATAATGATCTTAATAAAAGCATTGGTTGCATGCTGTTTAAGAAGTACATAAGATATACAATAAAGATAGCTCCATAGCTTCAAGAGTGATAAGAAATTGTTTATGAATTAAAGATCTAACGCTGGACTTCTTCAATGCCCATTGCGTATCGCATAATTTCAGCCTATAAGAAATTGTTTAATCTGTAAACTAGTACTATGTATTTTTCACATACCTTCAAAAAGTCCATATTGTTCACTGCCGTGAGACCCAGAGACCGAACCCAGGTAACGGGCGCAATATCTGTGCCGAAGAGTCGATGCATCTTGTCGCAAGCGCTCAGCATGACGACATTTTTAACATAACGGTCAGCAGCGTAACTTCGTAAAAGATGAATATTGCCAATATCTTGTCCTTCCATCGTTCCTGTTTCCAGTGTTTTGGAAAGGCATTCTACGTCAAGCAAGCCTTGATTAAGACCCTGTCCCGCCAACGGATGAATCGTATGAGCCGCATCTCTAACACAGGTAGTCTAAGCCTTCTGTCGCATTCTATCTAACTAGTTCTTTTCGCTTACCCTACAAGTGCCACTCTGTCCGCAACGTAACGTTCAGAGTTCCTAAGTCGAAGCGGGAAACTGGCTCTGCTATTTTCCTGCACATCCACAACTTCCGGCGGAAGTTCCATTTCTCTTTCGATTTTCTCCGTTTCGGTCAAGGCTTTTGTGGCTACAGATTCTCTCCACTGATATTCAGCCTCAATGTCGCATGCCGACTGGAAGGTCGATTTATCAATTTGGGAGTAAAGATAACTTAAATCGACGTGGGAGAGTCGATAAGCGGCATTCACAAGGTGGCAAAAGTCTCGGTGCGACACGCCCTTAATTAGTTTTGCAATGCTAGGATGGGTAGACCAAACCATCGATGCATAGCCATCGCCGAGCTTGACTATCAGCATAAGTTTTTTAAAAGCGTTCTCTCATTTTGCCTATTCCCATACCGGTAACATGGCTATCGGTCCTGTGGGCAAAAATCTTTGCCAGGCAGTGTCGTTGGTACGTGTAGGATCCAACTTGAGTGTCGCAACAACGCCGTGGGTATCATAATCCCAACCCAGGGATTCAATCTTTGCAAAGCTTCGAACAGGGCTATTGACACCATCAGCACCAATCTATGATTGTTCTATATCAAACCAGATATCCTCCAGATAATTTCATCATTCTTTCATTGTTACCAGCAAGCGTGCTTTTAGCACGGTACCATTTTCAAGTTGAATCGTTGGCCAATCAGATAAATCAAATTCTCCTTGTTGCTCCTTATCCAGCCGAATATTAGCCACGCGTGCTTTTTGCAAGATATCCACTTGGGCACCCTCGGCGCGACATGCATCCAGTTGTTTCAAAATGGCATTCTGAAGATGAACATTTTCAACCATGTACGCAATAGCATTTTCATCTTCAGCTTTTTTCCCGAGCATGTCCGTATCGAAATGGATTTTTGCACCAGATACACCATCCCAGACATGCATTTTATCATATGCATTGGCTCTATCGGCGTGCATGTACTTTGCTGCTCCAATTTCTATATAAAAATATCAATTTACCGTCCTTCACACTTCACTCCTTAATATACTTTTTAAGAAATTCATGGAACCAGGCGTCAATGAGACGACTCGATTAGAGTATATATTTTCCTGAGGTTTCCATTGTATCGTGTTTGTTAAATCCATTGCCTCAACCAGAGCCACACGTTGTTCTCGCAAAAGAGGGTTGGATGCTATGGTACGAGACAAACGTAAGACATGGGGATAGGGCGCATAGCTCTTACTGTTTACCTAAAGAGCAAGCAAGAGCTGTACCCGCTACACCGCCGCCAATAATTACAATGTCGTAAGCGTTCTCCAACTCATTGACAACAGTTGACAAATAGCGTGCGATCGGACGAAATGTTGATGTTCGTATGGATGGTTTCGTTCTGGGAAGGAAAGTATTGCGCGTCTGCCATCGCGAATGGAGCGCGATCGATCTGCAGACAGGGTTCAACATTGTCGGAAGAAAAACAAGTCAGGGTACAGGGCAAGTCCGTTCGGTCACTGTGAAGAGCTCAGTATCCAAATTTGGTCGTTGAGCGGCCATTCATGGAACCAATGTGTCACACTCCAGAATTAATGTTTGGTATGACATGTAACTTCTACGCATAAACTGTGTTATGAAAATTTGCGCGACATGCGATCTTTCTGAAAGCTTTCTTCCTCAAAACCAAATCGTTCTTCCACCAATGTCCTATGTGGTTAGAAATGTACCAAGGTTTGGAGACCTGAGCCAGGACTTCGATATGCTCGAAATGCCCTCCGCACCATGTAAGTATGGCTTGTCTCGCAACATATTTCATCGAGATTTAAAACTTAGACTGTAGAATAAAGATATGGGAATCAGAAAGAATCTTAACAGAAAAAAGCACAAGAGGTACCGGTATTTCTGCAACAGATTATACGGAAATGAATGAAAATATCGCCACCGTATTTAGCACTGATTGGACACGGCATCCGTGGATGCGTGTAATTTGTGCTCGTGCAATGGAGGGACTGATTCTGTCAATAGGCGCGAAGGTCTGCTTGTGAATTGTGCAGAAGTGTACAGTTGATATCCCACATTGGATGCTCATCATGAACAAATCAAGATCAAGCGCTATCAATCCTTAAACACAACCTTACCGCATCCAACTACCAAACACCCAAATGTGGAGCTGTTCATTGTCGAAAAAGATAACAGTTTCAAACTTGAACTTAGCACGAAAATCATGAATGTCCTCATTACATCATCCATCCAAATTGACACAAATTAGCCCCCAGCTGTCGGTCCATCCAGCACGAATGGGTTCAGTGTCAGCAAAGATACCATCATCTTTATCCGACGATCGTTTATTGAATGGTATGGCGATCTGCGACAACGAGGATTCAACGATCTGTCCATCCGCGAATTATATCCATTTGACGAGTACGAGAAATTACGACAAGTGCGGTCCAAGTTCCACAGAGCCACCACTTATCTTCTTTCTCGATCATGTTCCATCTTCGCAAACGATCTGTGCTCGCGGCCTGTTACGATCTGGACACTTGCCGACCACAGCGCTGGTACTTACGAAGAGCGAATGCGTAAGTATAGTGGGTGTGGGCGAGGAAGCGCTGTAGCAGGATGCGTGTCAGGAATGGTAGGAATCGTTTTGAGGATCTCAAAAACGTAAGGATCCTGAGATTTGAGGATCCGTCTTTATATACAACGTCTGTGCGCGGAGAGTAAATATACAAATAAATGAAGTACAAAAGATCGCTATCTTAGTCGTCGCCTATACAGGCCAATCCGCACACAAGATCATAAAGACGTGTCTGTAGCATGCACTGCTACATAAAGTATCCTGCAATATGTATGCATTGCTTCATCATCAGGTCGTCGACACTGTGATACCCCCATATTCAACACTAAAAAGAGCATAAAAGCGTTGAGTTTATATGGAATAGCATCACATAGTAATTTTCACTCTCTTCGCTTTCTGAATGTATCAGGAAAAATTGACATTTCTGAGGTCTAGACACAAAATATAACTGATATTATCAAAAGAGCACTATAGAGAGATGCCGTTCTTTGACAAAAGCGATTCATACTTCTAGTGAATACAGTCTGTGTTGATGGCGATGCTGTCTTGTGCGATTTGGAAGAAAGATTAGCAGATACAAATGCTTATCAATTGGAAGTATTGCAGAGCTGTCTGATATACAGATGCATCGCTATGAGGGACTCTATATGATTTATTTAAATAGCAAGCGGTCTTAGAAGAACGCAGACTCCTGCGCAGAAAGAGCGGTGCAGTGATCGGGTGCTCGAAACTACAACTGTGCGTCCTTTTTTCATTTTCTCTCTTTTTTTCTTTACCCTATAGTAAATGTTGTTGTCTGAAAAAACAAACGGAAACTCTCGTGTATAGTAACAGGTAAAAAATATTGTTTGCTTTCCCGGCATGTAATGTTTTATAATTTTAGTTCAGATCGAATTGCTCTGCACTTACTCGTCTTGCCTTTATACCAGCTTCCATATTTAATCTGATTTCCTATGGGATTTGGTCAGATTTATTCTTTGATAAACCGTAGTATAGAGACTCATCTCTCCAAGCCGTAATCTGCCAACAAAAGTATAGCGGGAACGGATGAATCTGGGTATTACAGAATTACCATAAATGGTTACGAACAAGTTGATAGCGAGGGCGATCATTGATTTAGCTCCGCTGCTTCCCACCAAAAAGTGGCGCATTTTTAACCGTTCATTTCGTTGCAAAGGCGCAGTAATCCTTTTTGTCCTTAGCCATGTCCGATAATGAAGAATATTCTTCGCAAATTGTAGAAGAAGAAGATATCTTTGATGATTTGTTCGATGATGCCGAAGCAGACGAACATGAACGTACAGATCCATCCATGTTACTGAATGATCAGTCTACACACACGTTACGATCGCGCATTGCGGGACCTTCTGCTCACAAAGTTTGCAATTGAGAATGAAATTCGTGGTTGAATGCGAATACATTATTTTCTTGTTTACTGTAGGCAGGGCTTGAAAGTGTAGATAAGGACCATGTGAATCGTATTATTTATGAAGCATCTAAAGTAAATTTCGAAGTCTTTTCTGCGGTGATTCTATCGTTTATTCTTTTATCTGTGATAGGGTTCACCCTTTTTCGAACATGAGCGTAAGAAGGACAAAGCTGTGACAAAAAGAATCGAAGCCATGCTTGCGCAATACGAGGCGATTCGTCATACAGATCTCTCCCTTGACACAAACATTGTGGATCGTATGGTAGGCTTAGTCAGACCGTGTATTCTGTGGCGACTGACAAGTGCTCTATCATTGGGAAAAAAAGATCCAGCACATGGAAAGTCAAAGGGACTTATCACGGTGTTTTTGCCACGTGGATATGGACGCGTTCTACGCGTCTGTTGAAGAGTTGGAACAACCAGAGCTAAAACAAGTGCCAATGGCTGTGGGATCGACGTCTATGTTGTGTACCAGTAATTATGTAGCAAGAAAATACGGTGTCCGAAGTGCGATGCCTGGATATATTGCATTGAAACTCTGCCCGTCGCTTAAAATTATACCCCTTCATTTTTCAAAATATCGCGCCGCATCTGCAAAAGTGCGAGCCATTTTCTCGAAATATGATCCTGATTTTGTTCCTGTGAGCCTTGATGAGGTATTGGGAGTCTAATGAAGTCTACCACTGGTTAATCTTTGTTTGCTTGGTAGGCATACTTGGACCTGACCAACGTAAAAAAATGAAGAACTGCCTTAATACCTTCATTGACTTTTTTTCTTCTTTTTTCCTGTTAGTATCTGGCTCAATCAGAAATGAATCCTCCAGAATTAGTGCAAAAGATTCGCGATGAAATCACGGAAGTAACCGGTCTCACAGCAAGTGCAGGTAGATGGATATTGAATAAACTAATGGCATTACTAAGTAGTAGTAGGTATTGCACCAAATCGGATGCTGGCGAAAGTCTGCAGCGATATACAGAAACCCAACGGGCAGTACTATCTACCTAACGACCGAGAGGAAATAATGGCATTTGTGAAATGTTTACCCATACGAAAGGTAAGGCCTTCAATTGTGCTTCTTCCCTCTCCAACTTGAGAAAAGATATCCGGCGTCGGCCGAGTTACAGAGAGAGTTTTGGAAGCGTTGAACGTGAAAACCTGTGGCGATGTATATGAGCAGAGAACTATCCTTTACAAGTTATTAAGTCCAATTAGCCTGAAATTTATGTTACGATGTTATCTTGGGCTAGGATCAACCAAACTACACGTGGAATCACCTAGAAAAAGTATAGGCGTGGAACGGTGAGAAAAAGAAAAAAGAAAAAGGAAAAAAGAAAAAAGAAAAAATAGAGATGAGATCTTGTAATCGTAATATTGGTCATCTTTTTCAGAACGTTCCGGGCAATTAGCACGCCAACCGAGTTATACCAAAAAGTAGAGGAATTAGCCGAGCTGCTGGCTAAAGACCTCGCTAATGCAAACTTGAAGGTCTGTATTTCTATATAAAAACTACTTCTTCTTTCTCACGAAGTAGATACGACTCGTAGGGAAAAACTGTAGGAATAAAACTCAAGTTGACTTCATTCGAGCTGCGAACGCGAGCTAAAACATTACCACACTATATTTTTGCTGCTACGGATATTGCACGAGTAGCGAAAGAGGTGCTAACGTTTAGGATCCGCATTTCTAGATTATGCTAACATTGTGAAACAGCTTATCACCAGAGAGATGCCTGTCAGTCTTCGGTTGATGGGTGTCAGGCTTACTTCCTTACAAGCAGCAAGTCAAGATGATGAAAGTGTGAAAAAGGTATAGATTGATGATACCGACAAAAGATCCTGAAGAATACAAAGTACTTTTTGCCAGCAGCAGCCATTGCTCAACCAGAAAATTCCCCAGCGAACGTGACAACGCGGGAGGAAGCTTCCCCAGATATCCCCAGTGTTACATGTCCGATATGTAATCGAGAGATGCGACTTAATAACGTCGACTTCAATCTCCATATCGATGACTGCTTGAGCAAGGTCGAAGTTCGAAGCATTCTTCAGAATGAAACGGATAATCAAGGTTTGCAAACTACGAATCGAAATACCGTGAATGCGAGGTAAGTTCTACCGTTCTTTTAGTTTATCCGTTTCATTTCTTTCGGAATTTAGACCATCATCTTCCGGAAAGCGTACCGGTGCTGGTAAATCCATACTTGATTACTATTCTCCGGCTTCATAGTAAATTACTTGCTGCGTTTTTGAGTTCATACATAGACCACAATCTGTATATCCAGAAGAAGTATTAAATTTAGAGAATTCTTTACAGATGTTCTGAATGATGCGGATATTTTTTTATCAATGTGGGGAAGCGGAACAGCGGGAAATGGCGGTATCCAGGTTATTGTAACCCGGGGTGTTGGGGTAGTTTTTAAGCTAAAGAAATCATTTATTTCTTTCTTTCCAGTTTATCATGACAGATCATGGACGATCATCACCCATGCCCATCTTCATTGTAATGGGCACGGCTGGTTGCGGAAAGACCAGTGTTGCTGAGGAAATGCAAAAGATCTTGCAGTGCGATTACCTGGAGGGCGATTCGCTTCACCCGCAAGCCAACGTGGATAAGATGGCGTCAGGTGACTAGAAACAAATTGTGGCGAAAATGGGTTGCTTATTTCTTGTATCTTTTTTCCAATAAGGGCACCCACTCACAGATGATGATCGATGGCCATGGCTTCGTCTGATACGCGAGAAGTTGGTTCAGCAAGCGAGCGAGCACCATGCAATCGCTGTTGTGACCTGCTCGGCTCTTCGCAAGGCTTACCGTGATATCTTGAGTGATATACCGTCCGAGCTGGGCTCTGTTACATTCTGTTACCTCAAGGGATCCCCTAGCTTACTTGCAGAGCGTATTGCCGCACGTCAAGGTCATTTCATGAAGCCTGGTATGCTTCGGTCACAGCTAGATACGCTTGAGGAACCGGACCCTCGTGTGGAAAATGTCATTGTGGCGGATATTACACCCGAGCCGCCCGTCATAGCCCAGCAGATCGTCAATGAGGCACGATCGAGAGGCATTCTTCCATAATTGTACAAATAACCTTTATGTTTACTGGGATTCACATGTTGCTAACAAGTTGGCATGTGTACCACACAATTAAGTAACATCGTACGGTTCAAGAAAAAGAAACATTTAAATAACACAGACAGTAGTTCGTTTGTTATTCCCTTGTAAGCTTGCCATTCAAACCAAAGTAAGAGAGCCAGTTGACGAAAGGGTTCGACATACATTGATAAACAGAGATACCTCTTGAAATAGCTCAATGTTCTGAGAGGCATACTGTAAATAGAATCATGGCCTTGCTTGGCATTTCTTGCTTCAAGGCACAGCGCCCAGCTCTTTTCCCACTTTTTTTTAGATGCAACTCCGACAACTCTATATAAGGTGCTCTGTTTTTCTTTTTCTTATCTTATAGCTCTTCTCGTGCTTTTGTTTTGACTTTGTTCCTTCTTCCTTTTCTTCCACAAACGCATCATTAGCACTTCAATTGCTCCTATTTAGACTCTTGTCATGACTTCTGTTAGCGACTACGCTGAAAGATTCATTGACTCTTTACAGAACAAAACTAACAGTGAAGCAAAACAATGTCTTAAAGGCATACAGCAACTTATCAAGGCACAACAGAAAGAAACCAGAGTCCTTTCCTTGACGGTAGATGCATTGGCACCTCAGCTTCATCGACGTATCTATGCTCGCCAGCAGCTTCGATCGAGGCTCGATACTTTCTTGGCTGGAGTCCATCATGAGATACTTCAGTTGCAGGAACAGCGTCAACAAACGGAGCATGAATTGATGCAGGATGAAAACCGGCTGCAGGACATCCGGGACTATGCCCAGCAACGTAGAACGAAGAAGTCGAAGCGAGAACGACAATATAACCACTTTTACTTTATTCCGATCATCTCAAAACGGTACAAGAAAAAGTATATCCGTGCTCGGGACAAAAATGCCAAGGCGGAAGAAGAGGTGTCAGCCGTGCGCGAGACCATTGAACGCCATCGAGAAAAGATACGAGACATATCCAAGACAGTGAGAGAATACCAGCAAGAACACCAGAAAGCCAGTGATGATCGTGATGAAATACAGAAAGAATTATCTGCGTTCGAAACAACACGAAACTATTTATCACAATGTCGGAACTACTGGGTAGACGAAGTTGACAAGGCGGCGTCCATTGTCTTGACCCTTTGTCAATCGATCACCACAGACATGGGAAAGAAACAACAGCCACATCAACGGCGATCATCCTCATCCTCGGATGGTGCTGCCTTTGACACAACATTGTTTCAACGGGCCTGTGCTGTCTATGACCAACGGTTGACGCATGGCCATGAACACTGGGCTACAGTTGAACTTGAATTCGATTGTGCAAGGTGTCTGAAAGAATGCAAAGGATGGCCTATGCCAAACAAGGTGCGCACAGATGAATTACTCTGTCAGCCATGCTATAATGAAATCCGAACGAGCATGATCGTGGAGAAAAAGGTGAACGCGCTGAGCGGGAAATTAGGTATGGAGAGACCCTCCTTATCCTCACGTACCTCGTCTTCGTCAAAGCAATCCATCCTATCCCAATCGTCCTCCACCTCCTTCCTTTCTAAACCAGGCATGAAAAATGCTCTCAAACAAGTATTCTCCAAAAGCTCATCCACGGGTTCCGTCCCTTGCGCGGATCAACTACTATCACAGAGCAGCCAAACCCTTGTCTCTTGATAACTCACTTCTCATTGGTTTTTTTTATCCTCTTAGATGTTTTTGCCTCTAGTCTCCTTTCTTTCTGTTTTTATATACCCTGCCCTCTCCTTTGTATATCTTTCTCACACACACACGCACATATTTCCCCTACTGTTAACGATGAATTGAAAAGAAGTAAAAAAAGAAATTTGAATCTGTTCCCCGGGGTCTATTTTACCCCATGTCACTGGAAGGTATAGATCTTCACAGAGTCCAGAAAAGAGTGATGGGATTCTGTCCGACGAGCGGCATTTTGTTTTCTAGGCCCGGTATGCTTTGCTCTGTTAATAGAAGGGTGTCCGGCTGAACACGTTTCGGAGCGAGAAACAAACCAAAGACCGGTCCAGCAAAAAATGATGAAACACTTGCCACTTCTCCCTTTTACGCTCTTCTTCCATAAGAAATGAAGCCTTTCTCCGCGGTGGTGTTGAGCTTACTCTCCATTAGCTCTACTGTGCTTGGTAAATGAGTTAACCCATTTCATCCTCAGCCCTCTTCCGCAAACAAAACGTTTTGTTCCTAAAAAAGAACCACTTGTTTCTATTTTATACCTCTGTTTAAGCTCGGTCGTCCGTTTACTTTGTGTCCGAAAAGAGTATCGCCCATGTTCAACCATCACAACAGCAAAGCAAACCCGAGATGTCTTTTGACGCATTCTCCATGGTCGTCTCCCATATGCTTGGGACGACACCATCGCATCCTTTGCACATGCATAGCCAAAAAGCGGCTGAAAGTGTCTGGGCTCAAAGCAGCAACTGGATGCCTACAGAAGTAGACGTGTTTGACCAAAAATTAGACGCCAACCTGTTCGTAGTGGTGGCCGGTGCGCAAAATCCTGAAGGTAAAAAAGAGAAGAAAAACAGCATAGAGAACGGGTTTTTTGTGTTTTATGTGCAAAAGATTCATGTTCTTTTATTCTCATTTTCTTGGTATTTTAGCCATTCTTGCCGCGCATGATCCTACGTTATTCGTCAACGCGAACGATCCACAAGATTTTATTGAACTCGCAGAGGATACCGCTGAAACGTTGAAGGATGCCACTACGCACTTGAAAGAGGATGTGACGGTAAGGGAGGCACGGAAATAAAAGGAAATAAGACAAGCCAGGGAAATTAAATCGACGTGTGTATATATCTAAGATCGACGAAGCATGGAAGTCGTTCCAACTTCAGTTCCCCGAGGTTAGAACGGATCTGTTCCATGTGGAAAAGGACGTAGGTGTTATCCAAATGATGATCGTTGTTGTCCACATCGTATTTACCGAATCCTACATGGTTAAAAAAAAAAGGCGGACAAGACATTTATCATCGAAATGAAGCAAATCCATGATTTGATCAAGTCTTTGAAGCCAAAGGATAAGGAAACCAAATTTATTTCGTTCGAAATCAATGGACTACAGGTCAGTAAATCCTTATTGCTTTTGAAAAGATGGAAGGTGATTAGACGTTTTCTTTTTGTTTGAGCTAGGCCGTGTTGGATACCTATGGTGCAAAGTCAGAGCAGTATAAGACAGCCAACGTCATTTTACGTGATTTGTTCGAGAAGACCGTGATTCCCGATTTCCAACAGATTTATGCTGGCCGCGGTGTGGCCACATTTGTATTGACTCCTGGCGTGCGACGTTTGAGCAGACGCGCTGAGCCTGGATCATCTGGTGTGTGTTACCAAAGCCGTGCAGCCTGTAAGGAGGCTACCGATTCATGCAGTGGTCATGGTGTGTGCCGTTCGGTGAATGGTTGCTATTCATGCCAATGCAAGAACACATTTGTGGGCGAAGCTTGTGAATATGTGGATGCCACTGCTGACTTCCAGTTATTGTTTTGGACCGGTGTTGGTTTGATTGTTCTGGTCGGTGGTGTCTTAATGTTCGTTTATAAGAGTGGTAATGTCAGCAATGGTATCATTCTGACCCAGAGTTTACCCAAACAAGATTAAATGAAACAATACAAAAAAGAGAAAAGTAACCAAACCAAACCAAACCAAACCGTTCTTTATTGCGTTCCATTTTTGTTTCTTTATATCAAATCTTATTCTATGTTTTTGGCGTAAATAAAAACGGTAGAAAGAAAGGGGACTTTTCTATCTATTCATCTTTTCTCTCAGGAGCGGACCACACTGGCTATCGGTTGTGCACGACGTCCTTTGGCGATTGCTTTGTAGATGATCCAAAAAATAATGCAGCATAGAAAGCTAAGACCAAATAGCGTAGCAGCCCTACCACATCGCATTCTCCATAATCTTCTTCGTGTGTTAGCTCTTGGATTACGGCATAGAGCAACAAGCCAGAGTAAAGGGCAAAGAAAACCAAACCAAAACAAGCGTTGTTCTAATACAATCGGTCGTTTTGTGCTGCTCATCATGGTGTTCTTGGTAGCCACCAAGCGCAATCCGGATTCATAAACCGCAGACGGTCTTTTCTGTTGTTGTTGTTGTTGTTGTTGTTGCAGCTGTTGTTGGTCTCGAGATGCTGAGTCGAAAGAGGGCATGTCTCTGATTTTACGGAGGATATCGAGATAGTAACCTCTTTTCTTCTCCTCATTGTCATCGTCTTCTTCCTCTTCCACGTCGTTCTGTGATTCAAGCGCCTCGGCATAAATAGAACCATCGCGGGATACAACCATTGGTACCGTGGGATCGACGGCTCTGGGTGCCGTTCCGTCCGCTTGGTTTGAAGAAGTCCCTGCCGATTGCATCACGGGCGAAGTGGTCAGTGGTGAACAGGGTTTATACTCGGTTCCTCCCCGGGTAAGATGAAACGTATGATTTGGATCAAACACAGCATCCCACTTGGAGACGGACTTGGGTGCAGGCCATTCAGGCGACAAAGTGGGGAGTCCTTCCTCAATCGCCTCCTCCTCGTCTTCACTACTTTTCTTTGCTGATTCCTGTGTGTTTTCGAATTCCCAGCCTTGAATGGCTAATCCATATGGCTGGTGATAATCCAGTGGAGGAAGTGGTTTATCAATCATTACCGAAAGATAATAAAAAGATCCGGAAAAGTCGGTTACATTGAAGACGGAAAGATTTCCATCAGTCTTAATTTAAATCGGAACGACAGATGCAATAAGCCAAAAGTAAATAAAAAAGAAAGAAAGGGAATTATGGTACACAAATACAAATGAAAGAGAAAGAAACTAAAATTCAAAAAGAAAAGGGCAACTATACAGCTGTGTTCTATGTTAACGGATATGTAGCCCGTAACTGATCGAATGCATGCTGATAAGTATAAATTGTATGATCGGTAATGCATGTATTGCTCAGGAACATTTCGTTACTGATAGCACTCGTTTCGGAATGCGCACTGAAATGAACGCCTAATCGTATACGATTATCTGCGTCCCGTCTATGGATATGAATGATTTCACCGGGAATGTAAAGCTAAGGCACGTTTGTCACTACGAAAAGCGTAACAGTGTCGGACAACAATCTTACCAGAGGATAAACCTGTGATAGAATCCGAGCACGTCGCTTGTGAATGATATCAAAGTAAAGGGCCCGTGTTTTAGGATCCGTCATCACCTAATAGATAGACAGTGTCAATGGAAAATAATCGGAAGTCGTTCTTCTTCTTCTTTTTTTTTTTTATTTTGTACCTTGTGCCATCCACCCAACTCATTATAGGCTGTGATGGTATCAACAACAAGCTCTTTAAGCTCCATGGCCGTCCCATAAGACAGTCTGCCCACTATATCATCTTGTACAGTAAAACTGTGGATGTATTCGGTGTACTGACTTCGTAGCTCAGGAGAGCAAGACGCGACCGGCGCGTAACTATAGCAATGGAGCCGAAATCCTGGGTTTTGTGATAATTGACGAAGCTCTTCCAGATGGTCTGCCACCATCATGGTTAATAAACTGGCTGCACCTCCACCTAGAGAATGCCCAGTGATAATAAATGAAGATAGTTCCTGATGATCATGGATATAACGGAAAATTTGAGGAACAATTTCGGTATAAAACCATTGTGCGGATGCCAGCATGCCTGAGTGCACAAGCCCTCCTTTCCATGGCTTATATTCACATACAAGATCCGTTATCGCGTCATAAAGACTCTATCTTATGTTGTTAGCAGAATATCAAAAAGAACGCATTAATTGTATCCTGTTACCCAGGTGCCACGGATGCTTAATACAATGGACTTTCTTTGCCGATCAATAGAAACGAAATAACTGGGTTGGAATGCGGCTCCTTTCCGCATACCATACTCGTACCCAAGCAGATCTTCGGATGGTATTTTGAGATAACGTACGATAGCCGTCTTGTTGGACCGGCGATTGCGAGCTCCTAAGAAGCAAAGGTTGACCAAAAGAAACGATCTCCAACGAATTGCTTTCAAACTTACCTCGGATATATTGACCATAAGCTCCCAGGTAGCAGAGACCACGCCAACCCTACATTGAAAATGGAGTCAACTGCACGTTTTCTTTCTCATAAACCACAACATACGTAGGCAATCAAAGCATGGTTAAAGTAGTGACATGCTTCGTTCATCATGGCTCGATCTTTAATTTCGATGGACGGCGCGCTCCTGTGAACAGATCATGAACATCACAAAGTAGAATATTTTCGTGACGAAACCTACTTTGGCAACGACTGATAATATCTTTGAAGGATCAGCAAAGCTTTCAGGATCCCAAAGCTAGTAACTTTGAATCCTTGTCCCTATGATTCTATGAGCGAACTACTACGAGTAGCCATTTTAATACTTACAAACGCATTAGCCATCTTGATAATGGCACGTACTAATGCGCGCGTTTCCTTGCTTACAACAAGACCGATGAGATGATCCATGGTTGGATGGGCCAATGCCACGTCGTCAAACGAGTTTTGCATCCATTGTGTCCCAAACTTTTTATCACCAAAGTTCACACTATAAATGATATGCCGCGCCTTGCGACGAGCTTTGTTTTTAATCCGACGCATAGGAGAACCTGTATTTCCGGTGGATATAGAAAGTGTAGTGGAAGGAGAAAGAGCTTTCTTTTGATCCTTGTAATCCGTGTCTTCCATATCATTCTGCGAAAATCCGTACCGTTGCCCGCGCAAAGATTGACCAGGATGGCTAGGCCATAATTTGTGCCACCATGAAGGAGAGGGCTCCTTTCTAGGGCGACGGTTGTCTTTAGCTTGGCTAGTTTCTAGTAAATTTGATTCGGAGCCTGGTACGTGCGTATTCATGACACTGTCAAGCCGATGCCTGAACACCGAATCAATGTAAAACTCATCTTTAGCCAACTCCCCACGACCATGTTGCGAAGGAAGTTGAACAGCAGTACGGCTAGAAGACGAGGATGTCCTTCCTTCCTCACTCGTATCGATCAATGGCGCTCTTTCTTTGGGCGTATCGCGGGATGGATGTTGGAACTTATAGCGAACGCGTATTTGAACCGAGCCAATAAGACGCGCGCTCGTTGCGTATTTCAATGCGACATTCGAGTTCATCAACATGTCACGAATATCAGCTGGTAAGGAGCGATGGGCATGATACTCATAGACAGGTAAAAACCTATGAGTGTGCGGGGGTAGGTTCAGTCAGTCAGTGCAGGAACAAAAAGTAGAGAAACTTACGTGACAAATACATCATCGCGTCCGGCGAGTTTAGATAATTTGAGTTTTGCTTTCCCAATATGAATAGTTTTGGATGGCCAGCGTCTTCTTGGTTTGTCATAGAGATCAAACTGAATGAAAGCGAAACAAATGGTTAGCTACGAGCCGTATGAAAAGAATAACACGTCCTCTTTACCTCGACTGTATCGAACAATTGAGTGTGGTAGGATGTGCTGAAAACAAAACCTTCGTTCCAGTCACCGGCGGGCAGTTTGGCACGCGAAGAATAATACTGAGATGATCCCATCTTGACCCGCATTATGGGACGTTTCAGCGGTGTTTCGGTTCGCACGTTCAGTAGATCCACCTATCGATTTTAAGCCCGTGAAGTCCGTGCAACCATCACCATGGAAACCCTTGTTCCCCCCAAAAAAAAAGCTAACAAAAAAAACTTAGACTCACCTGTAACCGACCAGGCTGGAGTTCGGCCGTGGTTTGGGAATCGATCCATTCCTTTCGAAGACGATTCATGTCAGGAATAGAGAGGCTTTTCATGAGACGTCGTTGAGTCCATGCTTCCAGCTCAGACGGAGGCAGTTGTTGCATGAGGGAAAGATGTCTTGTTAGAAAAGGTCTCCATGACTGGGAAGACGCTAAAGTAGAATGGTGGTTGTGCATTGATCGACGCCCATCCAATAAACAGGTACAACAAATAGAATAAAGCGGTTGAAATTGAAAGAGATAAAAGAGCTCCAGAAAATAGAGAGAATCACGGCAGTGGAACTCATTTGCTAAGCTGACTTAAAAGGTATGCACCCACTTAGAGAGAGAGAAAGAAGCTCTGCGTATTCTTTGCGTGTCAATCTTGGGTTTCTTTTTCTTCCTACGCTTTGCTCTATTACTCTTTTCCTTGCACAACAGCAGAAAACGTCATGGGAAACAACCTACGACAAAGTCTTAAAATGCCCTTCCCGGAATACTTTAATTCATTGCATCCGAATTTTAAGGTTTTTTCTCTAACACGCACGTGAGAACAATCGACCAGACAGCCTTGTACTTCTTCTCTGTGCTTTTATTACCTTGGTTCGTTCCATGTCTGCTACAGCATTAGCATCCTTGAAGCGATTCTCGACATGTGAGGTTCGTTAGCCATTCCACCGTTTTGATAACCAACCCAGTTGAACCAAATAAAAAGACAATGTGTACTTGTTGAATAGATTGCTGATGCCCTGCTTAAACTGGGTCGTGGACCCTGGGGCGGGTATATACCTGATATCGAGATGTGGTCTCCTCGTTACTGTGAAGGAGATACCCGTATCGTCGGTCCTGCATTTACAGTCAAGGTAGGAAACAGATAATAAAAAGAGAAAAGAGTGTTTTAACTCTTTGTTTTTCTTCTCGTTTAGATGGTTCACAATACAGATACCACTTCACCCAGTCCAACCGATCATTTTGTAAGTAGGATGAACAAAAAGTTATTCCATAAAATGACTGAAATAATGAATTACAAGGTGGATGCAGCAACAGAAGGCAGCGTAATTGTTGTATCTGCACCTCCAGGTAAAAAAAAAGAAAAAGAAAAAGAAAAAAAAAAGGAGGAAGCTGTGAACGTAGGAAAGGATGGATGCAATCAAAGAAACATAACATGGGATTGACATCATTTTTCATCCAAAAGATGTGAAGAACGCGGTATGGGGAGGCCTCATGTCAGCTCGTGCCATGGCCAAGAACGTGCAAGGCGTAGTGATTGATGGCCGTGTGCGTGATCTTAATGAACAACGTTCTATGGGATTTCCGGTAAAGAAACAAAACATGGTTTTCATTATTATTATTATTATTATCAAGTCATCTAATGGGAATGATGATCCTTATCCTTTTTATTAACCCGCCAAACAATCTGCAACAAAAAAAACCTAGATCTTTGCTCGCCAGCACTCCACCTTGCCACAAAGCACCTTTGTTCGACCATCGGAACTTCAAGTCCCCGTTACGTTGGAAACCATCACAGTCAATCCTGGAGATATCATGGTTGCCGATCTTGATGGTGTGATCTGTGTCCCTCAAGAACTAATCCATGACGTGATCACGAGTTGTGAGAAATATACCGCGATCGACAATCAATGCATGGAGGCCTTAAAACAAGGCCATGGTATCAAAGAAACATTTGCCAAATACCGGGGAAAATGACGCAAAAAAAAGGATCTTGAAGGAGGTGAACCGATAGGAGAGAAAAAAGAATCTGATTGGAGAAAGATCGATAAAAAACCGGTTTGATACCTCACTTTTTAACCACTCGGTTTCACCTCCATTTTGAGGAGAATGTCGTTCTATGATAAAATACATAAAAAGAAAAAAAAACTATGGAGAAAAAAGATGCAAGGTAGATCTCCATCAAATAGGCTTCGGATATACATCAAAGTGTTGCCGCGATCTTTTAAGTGGGGAAATAGGAGAGGACGATGAAGTACGAGAGAAAGGAGAAGGCGTTAGAATTTAAGATTTTCAACAGCCTTGTTTGTTGAAAAATATGTAAGAGCTCGACGGTAGATCTTTCCAAAATGGATAAGCCTTTTTTATTGTTAACAAGCGGGGAAAGATTGACATAGACACGGAAAAGAAAAAAGACAAATAAGAGGAAGGATATTCACGGAATAGAATACCTTTTCTTCGAATGAAGAGAGCGAGAGAGAGAAAGAGATGCAAGCTGATTAGAGATACAACATGTACTAGAGGAGAAAAAGAAGCATAACTAATAGAAGAAGAGACAAACAAAAATAATAGTAATAATGAGGATGAATGATAATAGTAATTATGTGTGTTCCCGTAAGTTTAGATGAATGGTGGAGAATGTGCTTTGTGCTGAAAATATTGAAAATATTGAAAATGAAGTGTATCTACAACAAGGAGTTTTCGGAGATCACCCCAGAAAACAGAAAGAAGAATGAAAAAACAATTGGAAACAAAAAGGAAAACAGAGACCAAGAGAAAGAGAAACTGCTAGGTGGAGCTTCTCCCTGAGACAAGAGAAAAGCAGTTTTTTCTTTTCTCGGGTTCGTTAGGTATGAGCGGCCTTTTCATTCGAGAAATAACGTTGATGAGGATGATCCTGGGTAAGATCTACCCAAATATCCTTTAGCACACGATGCTGTGGTCGATGATGATGATGATCCCAGGAAGAGGGAGGTGTGGTCGGTAAGAACGCAGGTGGCGGCAGGGAGTCAGTTGGGGACGGAGGGGAGAGTGGTCCCACTTGCAACGCTGAGGAACGCGTTCCGCATTTGCGCGATTTTCGGATACCCTGAAGGGTTCGATAGCGGTTAAAACATGTTGCTCGTTTGCGGTGAGGTAGTTGTCCCGAGATCTGACCCCAGGTAAGGCCTTTTGCAACACCTTGACAAATAATGGCATCCTCCAAGTCAGAAAACCGACTACGAGGTTTGCCATGATTATGGTTGTTATTATTCTTCTTATCCTCTTGTTCTTGTTTCGGTGATAGCGGAGGAGAGGAAAGCCATAATGATTTATGGCAAGTTGAAGGTGCGTTGGAAGGGTTGAGCATATCAGCGACTAAGATAGCAAAACAGAATAAATGGTCACAATTAGATACATCGCTCGTTTTCTATTTGAAACTTACTTTTCATGGTTTTTAAGAAAAATGAATGGCTCTATCAAGAGAGAAAGAAAGCGATAGATAGAGAATGTGTGAGAGAGAAAGAAAGAAAGAGAAAGAGAAACGTAGTGGATTGTTATGGTAATGGAAGAAAGATGATCTTCTTAATTTTTACAATTTTTTTTCTTGGCTAATTAATCGCGCCTTTATATACTTGTTATTCAGTTATGATAGCGAACTGGTCAGAGCAGCAGTTTGAATGAATCATAGAGAGAGAGAGAGAGAGAAAATCATTAAATGGGATGGTAGGGGAAACCCATTTTTGGCTAATACAACAATAATACTGTCTAATTACACCCGGACGCCCAACACACATGCACACAAATATAAATCTGTATGTTATCTATATGGATATATATGTGTGTTTAACTTACTATAATACTTGACATGGCGCACATTCAACTTCGTTGTAAAATGGAAAAATAAACTTTGGCCCCAAAAATGCCAATCCCATTAAACCCTTAGTTTCCCATTTTTGTAATACCTGTTGGCTAAGTAAAAAAAAAAGGGGGGGTAAGACGGATATAGAGAGACTGAGAGAGAAAGAAGAAAGAAAGATAGAAAGAAACGGAATTAGGTAAGTTAGGTCAGCCAAAAAAAAATGAGAATGTCGTGCTATATTGCCTGGGCAACACACAACTATAACAAAGTGAAATAGATCGATGTGCAGGCCTGCGCATGTGCGTCTATGTACGTATGGACGTGTTGTATGGGTATGCGAGAGAGAGTGCGTAGGTAATATTGGATGCGTGTAAGACAATAGCCAAGTTCGGTAAACAGTGTGAATACTGCTTTTTTTGGAACAAAACAAAACAGGGTGCGACCCTTCATTTCATAAGAACCAGTAGTGGGATAAAATAAGGAGGTGACCGAAAAAAGAAAAGACAAAAAGAAAAAGAAACGCAAAACAATTATGCGAGGGAGGTCAAGAATGAGCTATAATGAAACAGAAAATATCTAAGTTCTTTTCTCACACGGACCCGTATATTATCTATGTATTAAAATACTATAACATTCTTCACTACCAAAACGAATTATTTGAACTAGAAAATGTGAAAGCGATATAAAAAGGATATGGAAGAATATTCTCCATAAAAGGGGAGAATAAAGAAGGAAACACATACATAGAGAAAAAAGCAAACACAGAGCGAGAGTGGAGTGTAGGCTGCTTTTTTTCTTTCATGCTTTCTTTCTTCACTATGATACTCCGAGGGTCAAAGATAGAGAGAGAATGAAGAGAGAAAGAGAGAAGACTGGAAGGGAAAAAAAAAGGAGGTAGTAAGGGGATCATTTCGGCGTGAAAGTTCAGTTCATCCTGGTTAAGGTGAAAGATAATGAGGTACAGAATCGTCTTACCAAGGATGACTGCGGGGCGCATGCACCTGTCAACATGGGACGGAAACAGATCCGTCCGTGAACTTCTTCCTTTCGGCTTGTAACAAATGCCTCCTTCCCTGTTGTATTTCCCTTGCATACAATATGTAGATAGCTTATAGACAATCATGAGTGAAGATGCATCTTTACACAGGTTTCAGAAACGATAAAACATACCCTGCTTTACTTTTCTCATTTTCCTACTGCTGTCTTTTTGTCGACTTTGTTGCTCTATATCCTAACCTGGCCACAATGGCTTTTTCTTTTTAAGTATTGGACTACTTTGCCCCCTCTTGTCTCCACTCCTCAAGCATCCTGTTTCAACCATGAAAAAGCCACTACGTTTCATGCTGATGCTAACCTGCTCCTAACCTGTTTTCATTTCCGGTCATTCCGATAGCATGCTATTCTACTCATCCGAAAACATAAGAACCCTTGCAAGTTACTAGCAGAGGTGCCCACACCACAAAGAAAAGTTATAGGATTCAATATGCAAGTTAATGGAGAATTTTTACATTACACTGTCCAAAAAAGAATATCAATCGGATGGTACATGAATTTTTCGCTGTTTTTCTCTCTCCTTAACAGCTGAGACAAAATGGGATGTCGCTAAAAATGTGTGTAGGTAATATAAGTTGTATGTTTGAAAGGGCAAAAAAAAAGAGAGAAAAGGGGAAAGGTTTGTATATGTGTATGCGTATATGAAGTGTGCTACATATTGCACTCTATTACATTTCCATAGCGTCATCGTCCTCGTCTTCGTACTCTATTTCGTCGTTCTCGTCTACGGGCACTTCTTCTTCTTCTTCTTCTTCTTCTGCGGAGGGTGGAATAATCGTATTGATCGAGGCTATCAGTTCTTGCGCGTGATCTAGCATGGCTACATCATCCGACCCAACTGTGTGGAATAACTAAAAAGGCAAAAATAAATGATCTATTCACTATCTCTTGGTAAACCTTTGACAAACCTTGACAGCTAGCTGCAGACAGTCTCTTGCGTCTTCCAAATGCCCTTGTCGTTCTTCATCTGACAACGTTTCATCCTCGCCCAAACAATAGTATGTCCATCCATACAAATACCATAAGTCCACTACTTGGTCATTTTCTTTCTGTAACCTTTCCAGAACGGTAAAGGCCTTTTGGAACGAACCAACTTCCAACAGCAACTTGACAAGGGCCAGTCGCGAGTCATAAATCGGAATCGTTGGATCTCCCACATCCTTATTAATCCAGATATCCATGCTTCTGTCCAGTATTGCTGCTGCTTCCTCGTTTCTTGCCTGACTCAAACGCACCGAAGCTAACAATTGGTACACCTCTGGGTTTTGAGGATCAATCTGTTGTGCCTGTTGCAAATATTCTTCGCATTTCTGTTCGGCTTCCGGTTCAAAACTAATCCATAAGATAGTAGAAATGAATATCACAATGCGGCCCATGAATTTTCTTTATGTTTGCTTACCAACAATCGGTGAGGTATATCTCGGTCATGGAACACAGAGCACTGGCAATTTTAGCGGATAATATATTGGCTTCTTCGGATCTTTCTGGCATACTTCTTCTTTCCTCCACCATCAGATCGACGCCTCTTTGAAATGCTTCGATCGCCTCTTTTTCCACTGACAGCTGGCCAAGGTACATATATTTACTATAACCCTTCAAGGGACTTTGTTGTATGGCTGCAAGCATATGCTAAATACAAATCGTGTCAACGACAAATTCGTGAAACTTTTTCTCTGTGTAGACCAAAAAAAGTTGTACCTACCTCTCTTGCCTCAGCAAACATAGACAGTTCCAATTCGACTTGGCCGGTCAGTTCGAGTATTTCGGGGTTGGTGGGTTCAAGTTCCAAGGCCTTCTTGCAGAACGCATGGGCCATAGGATACTCCATGGCATCGATGTTTTGTTGGATTCTGGGTATCAGGTCACCCACCGTGTAATTGACCGACATTGTGTGGTGTTGGGGAGGAGAGGGAAAATGCATGTTAATTTTTTGATGTGGTAAAAAACAAAACAAGTCACTCAATAACGGGACTTGCTGTTCGTGGCGGCAAAAAATGAGCGTCTTTTTCATTTCTTCAAAATTGACATGGGAATTTATCTCGCGCACGATATCCCCCTGCCATACTAGGGAAAAAGTTCGTGTTCTGGCGCCGGTGAAACTTCATTCACAGATCCTCTACTTCATTCACTGTACACATCCTTCTGTACTCCACGACCTTTTGTGGTTCGGTCGAAATATCGTGAAGAGAGCACTTGGATACAATAGGCCACACGATATTTCGACCGAACCACAAAAGGTCGTGGAGTACAGAAGGATGTGTACAGTGAATGAAGTAGAGGATCTGTGAATGAAGTTTCACCGGCGCCAGAACACGAACTTTTTCCCTAGTATGGCAGGGAGATATCGTGCGCGAGATACAGTATTTTAACTTGGGATTGGGACACCGTCAATTTTTATTTGGGACAGAGGAAGGATTTTTTGGGACACAGCGAAATTCAAATTCAGACACCAGTAAATTTATTTTGGAATGAAGGCCACTGTGTAAATCGGGACGCCAAGCAAAAAAACTGAGACACAGTAAAGATTACTTTGAGACAATATTTTTGGGACTACGTACCTTTCTTCGATTTAATCAATAAGCGCGTATGGACTTCATTAATTACGTTCCAGTACACAGTGAAAGCATCTCTGACACAGTAAGATGAGGATATGGCTCACGATTATGGTTCCATCGAGATGCTTGTTGACTTCGACACAGTTAATGACACAGTTAACCACTCTCATTCGACTGCCATGGAAGATGCAGTTGACCATCTTGTTGTAGAAATGAAGGCCGGCAGATATTGATTTTCAAAGCAGTTGCATTTTCGTTGAGGAGGCTGGCTTCCCTTCCCAGTTAATGAGAAATCGTGCGTGATCAAAAATTAGAGATCCAGTTGCAGTGTAAGTGCACATTCAAAAGGGTGTGAACCTTAGTATGATAGGGTGCATTTCGCCGTTTGGAACTATCAATTTCTCAAAAGTCATACCACTGAAAAAAAGAGGATGCGGTATTGATTGAAAAAACAGTTTCATCAACAACCAAGCTCCAAAAAGAGAAAAGCTAATATCCAAGAAGTTCCCAAACTGAACCACCGCTTAAGAAAGGAACACAGCATACCACATTTGTCAGGTTTATGGAATCAGTCATGGGCGTCTTGGATAGGCATGATAAGAAAAACATGTTCATCATGATGGACAATTGTAGAGTGCATCATTCCAGGTTTTGTGGTAGACATCATAAATGAACGAGGATACAAGCCCTTATTCATGCCACCTTCCCTTTTCTTAACCTGATTGAGGAACGCTGGTCCAAAATCAAGGCGCATATCAGAAGAAACCCACTCAGTAAAGACAATATACTCAGTGATCGCATTGCTGAAGCCTGCAAAACGGTTACTGTCGAGGATTGTCAAGGCTGGATCAAACATGCTGAAAGCTATTCGGATAGCTGTCTTCAAAAAGAAATTGGGTTGAAGCAGTCCCGAAAAAATTGTCCTAATTTTGTATTTAGGCATGAGCAGAGTATATCTCTATGTAGTTATACAATAGCGCTGGATGCAACATTGAGTAACCTCGAAAGCTTTGTTTCCCATTCTTATAGGTGCTTAGAGAACTGCCATAATGGAGAGCAGCTGCGACTCTTTTTTTTATAGCTCTTCACAGATCACCACAACCCAAAATTATGCAGAAACTCGAAAAAGAAAGAAAAAAGAGAATAGTGCACTATTTCTGGATACAAGTAGGATAGATAGAAACAGATAGAAGCAGAAATCTTACCATATAATATTTCGACCAATAAAACATAGTAATGAAGGATTGCACCACATCTTTCGACTTCACTATATCAATGTTTAACATGCGTTCACCTAAAAGTGGACCGCTTTCAGCTAAAAGTGGACCGCGTTCAGCTAAAAGTGGACCGCGTTCAGCTAAAAGTGGACTGCGTTCAGCTGAAAGTGGACTGCGTTCAGCTGAAAGTGGACCGCGTTCAGCTAAAAGTGGACCGCGTTCAGCTGAAAGTGGACCGCGTTCACCTGAAAGTGGACCACATCCCTTCACTTCTTTTTCCTTTCTACGTTTTCTTTAATGAGCATAACTCGGGAACAAGCCGCTTGTATTTTTTTTTGCGAAGAATTTAACGATCACAACAAAATCAGGTTACTGAAACGAATCGACGACTTTGGTGATATAGATATCTATTACGAGACTGATCCGGAAAAACCTATATTGGTTTCTTTAAAACAAATCTATGCGCATCCTATCACGTATAAGCAATACCTCACTTCAACTTTGTCATCATCCACGGTTAAAACGAATGTGAATGAAGACAAAATAGAGTTAGGTAAGATACGTCGAATTACACTTATCAAATATTAATTTTCTAACAAAGTCACCGAGCCACAAATTCTCCAGTTTATGAATGAAGTCTTTTTAACTGTTAACCCGTATAACGACCACCTGTATGCAGAAAAACTCTTATCAACCAACGAGATACTCCGCGAAATATCTTGCTTTACCAGCTATTTTGACAATAAGTCAGCGAACTCATTTTCAAAATGGTGTACGACGCGGAAAGTTTCGTTTCTGGAAGTCGAGTTTATTAGAAAAAGAGCAATGAGCAACAATAAGTCACGAGTACGCCGGCGACAACTGTACGTGATGAAAGACAAATACTTAGGTAAGGCTGGACTAATTACGCTTACATACAACACTCGCATTAATCTATTTCTCAAGAGAATCTCATCTTAGGAATTACGAGTGTCACACCTAAGTACCAGATGCAACTGAAAACCTTGAAGAAAGAAGGCTACACTCTGGTGGGTTACTGCCGCAAATCACCTGGCCAAGAGACCGATGGTGATCGAATAAGGTTATTACAGAAAATGGTAGATCGGCTTTCAGACAGGAGCTTGGTGGAGAAAGTGTTTGTGTCCTGCTGTTCTAGCGCCTCGGACCCGTTTCTAGAAAGAGATTTGAAGAAGGGAAAGGAGATGATCGAAGGTTTAAAAGGAGTAGAAGGAGACACCCAAGGTAAGGAGCTCAGTAAGTAAAAGGAAAAAATACTTAAGATCTCTTCATTAGATTTGGTTCATTTTCTTGAGAGAGTCGAAGAAAAAGTGTGCATCGCCGTCATCGATTTCGCTGGATTTTCAACAAATAGCGCAGACGTGCGGAACTTTTTCAAGTAAGTATGATTATGGTAGATTTGGCGCTAGGATTAAGAAGGAGCATTCTATAGACTGCATCAAAATCTCGAAAAAATTGCTATAGATACTATTCCATATGAGAACAAAGTCGAGATTTTTGATAGAAGGCAGATATTAGATGATATTGAGGTTACAAAGGCGTTTCACTCCAGGCCGAGATGTATGCAAAGATCTAAATAAAACGTTATATCTATTCTTATTCCTGAAAAAAAAGCTTCTAACATAAAGTATCTCTGCGCACTTAACTTAAGGCAAACACTCACCAATGACAGGATGGAAGAGTTTGATTTTGCAATGATAAATACCTTATGCAGATAAGCGATCTTGATCTTTAAAGAAAGAGGGTAACTACGCGCACAGAAATTTGGGCAGTTTGCGCACAGAAATTACAGGTCACTTTAGTAGGCCAACTTCCGTGTAACGCAAAACTTTTGCGCGCAATATCGCTAGACAAGTTATATTGTCTGTAAAACGTCGGAATCCATTGCTTCCAAAATAAAAAATCCAGAAGTTATACTATCGTTGTAAGCTCACCTTTTTCCCTATAACATGGATTCAATTCTAGCTCAAAAGTACAATACTCGCGATGACCTTTACAAGGCTATTAGAGAGAAAGCTATTCTAAATGGTTTTGATGTCAGCATTAAAACAAGCGGCAAAAACTTTTGTTATTTCCAGTGTATTCACGGTGGCAAATATAAGCCTCATCGTACTGGTATTCCTCAGGACAATCAACCTGTAACAGAGAAGTCAGATGATACGAAGGAGATTCCTGCCCGGTACACTTGCGTTAATGGTGTTACAAAACTTAAACCGCGACGCACAACAAAGCGTCTTGACTGTCCCTGGTTTATGTACACGTCATATATCAAGAAGGAAGGTGCTTGGATGATCCGGGAGGATAAATCGAAAATCCATGAGCATTGTCATGAGGTCTAGACTACACCACTCGTCTACTATAATGTTCGCAAAGTAGATGGAGACGTCCAAGTTGACATATTAGAGCAACATAGCGTCGGCATTAAGCCAGCTCAGATACTCCGAAGAACACTAGATATCAATGGTCAACCAACCATGCTTTCAAAGGATATCTACAGCATGCAACAGCGAAGCGTAATGAACGACCAACTCAACCAAGTAAACGAGGTGCATGACTTTCTCAAATCCAGAGGATATAGCGTGCGATACAGTCATTCAGAAGGCGTTGTGGAAAGACTTTTCGTCAGTCATAAAGCAGCAATTCAGAGAGCGCAACGGTTTCCTGAGGTTGTTATCATTGATACAACATACAAAACCAATGTACACAAGATGCCTCTCGTAAACATTGTAGGCATTGATAATCTCGCAGCTGAGCATGGTGACCATTCTCCACGGTCTTTTTTTATTGCTTCGGCAATAATGTCGGATGAAAAGGGGCCTTCTTACTCATGGCTTTTGGAGAAGCTCTTAGAAGTAGTCTTTGTTGATGATACGGTGCGTCCTGTGACATTCCTCACGGATGACGACAAAGCTCTTGGTGCAGCCATCAGAAAAACGTGCCCATTCGCTGCCCACATCCTCTGCGCATGGCATACCAACAATAATTTCAAGGTGCATGCTGCTGGATGCTTCCAGCATGGCTCCGAAGAGCATGACGCTTTCTTTAAGGGAGCTGTAGGCAAGATGATCTGGAGTAGGGACGAAGAAGAGTTCAACAAGGCCCTGCAGGCGTACCGTCATCTAGCCATTAAGACGTCCAAAGCTCAGGCGCTCCAGAGCTACATCAACAGGTAAATTTTGTACACTAGCAACAATATGATGTCCATATTCATCACCTTGATTTAGCTTGCTGTCGTACAAGGAGATGTGGGCTGGTCCATGGGCAGAGCGCCATATACATTTTGGAGCCCGGACAACCCAGCGGGTAGAAGGTGCTCATTGGCAGCTGAAGCAGATCCTAAGCACGCCGGGCAGCCTAAAGAAGCTATTTAATAGTATTCATAACTGACTATTTTCCAATGTAGGATAAGCGACTCTAACGGACAATGTGCTGATCTTGCGTAAACCATAGGACTTTCGTCAGCAAGTAACCAGCAATCGTGAGCTGTTAATAAGACCTGTCGTAAAAAGCTGAGATCGCACCATTGCAAATCCAACAATGGCAGCGACTTTGAAAAACTTGCAAGGCAGAATCTGTCATTTTGCTCTCAGGCGCATCCAGCGCGAGCTTTACAAAGCATGGGAGATGGAAAATGAAGATAAGGTGCAAAACCGCCAATGTACATTGTGCGTCAACTACTGTCTACCATGCAAAAACACTTTGCCTAACGACAGAACAGCATCAATAGAGCCAGAGATGGTTCATAAACGTTGGCATCTAACTACTCCCCAAGGTCAGTAACTGTAAAACTGTTGAATGCTTATTAACTTATTATGTTTTAAAGAGTATGTGATCATGCTTCCAATTGAGGCATCCAACGAAAAAGATGTCAGCATAAAATTTGAAAAAACGATGAGTTCCATCCAGGACTTGTATGTCGCGTGCGAGAACACTCAACAAAAGGAGGATCTTATAGCACGTCTACAGGAAGTAGTCACCTCCTTCTCTCCAAAACCGGTTGAAGAGCTGGCCGTCCCCACAGCAGTCCAGCCAAAAGGCCACCCCAAAGACACCAAAAATTCTCGTTTCCCTTCTGCCTTTGAAACTGTCCAAAGGAAAACCGAAAAAAACACAAAAAAAATTGAAGAAAGTATTGAGGATGAAATGATTCCTCCAAACAAAACAAGCAAAAGAAAAACAGCCATCCAAAATGATGCAGACGATCTTTGGATTGCCAAACGCCCCAGAAACATAGAAAAAAGGTTAGTAGCACCGTGCAATAATGGGATCTCCATGATTATTTAACCAACTTTGAAAATGTCATACTAGCATTGGGCATAAAGACATCCCCGCCCATACTATCGAACAACTGCAAGACGTAGCCGATGGTTGGTGTGGCTATAGAACGCTTGCATTACGTATATATGGAGACGAGAGCCAGTATATGGCAGTCAAGGCTGACATGTTAATGTACCTTTCCGTCAATGAACAAAAGTGTCGAAAGTACATTTGTTTTAATTCTGATGCTGAATTCAAGACCTTGAAGCATCGTATGGAGTATGGCCTATCTCCTGAAACAATGCATGCAGCTCTGCAGCCATGCCCCATGCAGTACTGGTTCGATGGAAGCACAGATCTCCAGTTGGCAGCGGACACCTTCAATCGCCCAATTGCATTTTTCTCCAGTGGAGGTGCCATTGAGCACAAGTCGATGTTATATTTGCCTTACCAGTCTCCATCAAAGCATAATGACCAGCCATTAATTATGCATTACATCAATAATTGCCATTGGGCAACCATAAATTTAAAACGAAGCATAAAGATGGAATGGCCACCAGTTGATCATCGACATGCAGACAACTGGAAGGAACTTAATCTGCCCCAACATTACAAGGCAATCTGGCGCGGCATCTCCATATAAGAAAAGAGAGGAAAACAATGGATTTCCATGATGTTATCTTGTAAAAACACGTGCAAAAATTTCATTCCTTAGTTATATATATATATTATCATTTTATTTTTTTTAGTCTTTTCGAAACTTTTCTGGTTTTGTTTTTTTATATCTTATTAAATACTTTAAAAAAATTTACAAAGTACTATTCCTCGTTTTCTAATATTATAACTACAATAATCAGTGCTGTGGCAGCAGTTTATGCAATGTGCTTTAATTAAACTATCGTAGAGACTAATGTGTTCTACATTGTTCAAATTGGAAAGAGCATAGTTTTATATGAATCAAATACTAAATAACACAGTTCTTTCTGATTCAAATGCTATAGAGCGTGGCTCTTTCTGATTCGAATGCTATAGAGCATGGTAATCTTTGATTCGAATAGTGTAGAACATAGCACTTGTTATTCGAATGGTGCAGAACATGACTTTTATTATTCGAATAATTTAGAACATTATTCTTTGTGTTTAAATCTTGCAAGATCTGCTATTTGTAAGTTTACTTGACACTGTAGGCAACTTTAATAGCATATCATCTACACTATTCGCCTTATATGAATCGGGTACAGACGTGTCAAAATCTTAATTTGAATAGGACGTCCGCTTTTCATTTTAAGTTCCGTCATACCGAAGTATTTATAAAAGTTGTTCTATGCATCCAATTACGTCCTAAGTCTTTTAGCACATATACTTTCATGAAGTAAGATCATTATGCAGTATCATGCTCTACTTATATATATTCTACTAGACAATCAGTCTGTCCCCATTGCAACCAAACATATGCGAACAATAATTCAATGAATGCTCACATTCGTAGAAAGCATGATAAAGCACATCCACATGGGAAACCTGGTCCTAAAACTAAAACGACAGGTACAAGTACCTTGGCACATGAAGATCGACTGGCAAACTGGCGTGAATACTACAGAAACAACGCTGAAAAAATCAACTCTCAAAGGCATCGTCGTCGTCTTATTAAATCTCATAATTTTTATTATGGCAAGCTGACTACCGAAGACCCTGCCTACAGTGACATGCACGAAAAGATATGCGAGGCTACGCAAAGTTTATACGACCAGTTAGACTTGCCACTGGCTGCAAGCTAATGAAACACATAACTGAATTGTTACCTTATTAACAGAGAAGCTGTTCAAACCATTTTTGTTTTCTGTAGCTATATTCTGTTTAAGCACATTTTCCTAGTGGTATATAACTGCGAAATGCTTGAGGAAGAAATGCCGGAAGCAAAACAGGAATGGAACTGCCTGAACGTTGAGAAACAAAAAGAGGTTAAAGACACAGTATTTAAGCTTCTTGAGCTGACAAAGGTTAAGTCAGCTATAACAAGATTGACATCAATGTGGACAGCATTACAAGAATTTAATGGTACCGAAATTGACAGTCAATAAAGCAAATCAATTCTAAGTAAAGGCATTTTCTTATGGCAAGGAAGGCGTTGACGTTGAAGTTTGCGCACAAAAATATTGTACCACACAAAAGTGAAGGTATCCCGTTTAAACTTTGCACACAAAAGTTTTGCGTTACACGAAAGTTGGCCTACTAAACTGACCTGTAATTTCTGTGCGCAAACTGCCCAAATTTCTGTGCGCGTGGTAATTCCCTTAAAGGAAAGTAAAGTCACAAGTCAACCACAGAATTTTCTCTCCATCGATGACCTGGGAGAGATGCTGAACGTTCCAGATCAGTTATCTTACTATGTCAGAAGTCGTCAAAGATGCACTGGCAAAGTGTATCAGTCGTCTGCTTGATGCCGATTCTCACATCGACTTACTAATTCATCAAGGCCGACAAAACAGTTAGTCTTCAGCAGCAGACCACTTCTTTTGTTCCTCCTTTACCTTCGAAGAAAGGGGAGGAACAAAATAAGTGGCAGTAGGAAAGAGAGCGGAATAGAAGGGCCCCAGGAGAACTGTGATAAACGAATAATATAAAGTAAGGCCCAGGGACCAACAAACCTAGGGAGTCACTTATCGAATTAAGCTGACGAGAGTGAACCTGACCCTCAGTTTCTTGGTTTCTTCTTCTTTATATATATATTCTTGGATAGTAATTCTTCAGTTATTTATGCCTTCCTTCAGTTTGCGACGAAACAATAGCTATAATATTACTTATCAGAAGGCTAGAAAATTTATGCTGTTTAATTTCCGAGGATAAACAAGTAAATCATGTAGGGCGTTTGAGGAGCCACGCTATAGTGGAAAGTGGACAAATATCGGTGGATGTTGCAATCGTACACCTCGCAACGTTTAGTTACGAAATTGCTATTTTTCGGTGCCTACTCAATTTAAGGAGATCTCGAAATATTATCTGTATTTATATATTTTCTATCACAAATGCTCCAGAAAATTGTTCTTGTCCATCGGACTGCCAAACATCAGCCTAGAGTTGCGGTGATCATCTTCCTTTATTCGCGAAATTTCCAGGAAAAATAAAACATCTAACCTATATAAAGCGCTCTATAAACTATCTAAAACCCTTGATCATCTTTCTTTCGCCGGTCAATACCGCAATCAAAGATTTTCTCAAGGTTTTTCTGGTTATTTCTGTCTCATGGATGCCTCGCAACAACAACAACAACAACAGCTCGATCTTACTGCTTTGGCGCAACAGGTGTTCGATCAAGGCCAACTTCTTCAGCAATTGTTGGCTCAGCAACAACCCTTACCTCAGAATTCGGGTTCGGTGCCACTCCAGCCCCAGCTACACGACCTTCCAACGCGTCCAAGCTACGCGTGGCAGCCTGACGCTACACTGCTTGAGCAGATCCCGACCTTGGCCAACACTCTCTTCAGTCAAACACTATCTGATGACGAGCGCAAAGCCATTGTCGATCGCTATCCAGCCATGCAGGGTCTCAAGTACTCTCCTCCGGCCACTCTACCGGAAGCGTCACGCAAATTCTCAAGAGGACAACAACGAGAGGATGCCACTCTACGGGGACTTCAATATTCCGCCTCTGCAGTCTTCCGTCCTTTGGATGTTCTCGCGCATGAGCTTTAGCGGGTTCTTCCGTCTTCTGAGGCTGAACGTATCTTCGCAATTATCAACGATATTCGCACACTTGTCCTTCATCTATGTGGTAGTGCCAAAGTCGCTCGGAATGATCTCGCGCTGCGGGCCATCAATCCTTTCTTCAAGCTCACAACTGGCCAGGAAGACTACACCATGGCTCGCTCAGATTTCCAAGAGGCGCTTAATCAGCAAAATGCCTACCAAAAAACTTTGCGAGAAGCACAATATCGCAGCCCTCGCAAGCAGCCTTTTTTATTCAACAACTAAGACAACAGCAATGGCGGACCTCCAGTATCCAATTCCAACTCACCATTCAGACGAAACCAACCTCGAAACAACCGACCACAACGCAAACACAACAATACCAACAACCCCTTCCGTCAGACGCAACCCCCAAGACAGGACCAAACAATTGCAAACGAACACCTCCAGTAGATGGCCGATTGCACCGTTTTTTCGCCGCATGGGCCCGCTTGACAGACAGCAAATGGGTCCATTCGGTTGTCAAGGAAGGTTTTCGCATACACTTTCAACGTCACCCTCCAGTCTCATATCACGGTCTACCTACTCTCCCTTACAATCAGGAACAACGACATCTCCTACGCAAGGAGATACAAGAGCTCCTGGTGAAACGGGCAATAGAACCAGCTCCTACGACGCCCGGATTCACCAGCCGCCTCTTTGTTATCCCCAAGCGCAACGGAGGACATCGCCCGGTGTTCAACCTCCAAGCACTCAATCAGTATGTTATCGCCCCGCATTTCAAAATGGAAACGATCCAACAAGTCACTCGCCTAATCCAGCCCAACGATTTCCTCACGTCAGTGGATCTTTTGGACGCCTTTCTGCACATCCTCGTCCACAAGCACTCCCGTCGTTTCCTCCGGTTCCGCTGGGAAAGTCAAACATTCCAATTTCGAACAACGCCTTTCGGTCTGTCCGTGGTTCCATGGCTCTTTACCCGTCTAACCAGACCTATACTAAAATGGGCACGCTCCCAGGGAATGCGATTGTCAGCGTACTTGGACGACTGGATCCTAATGGCTCCGAGTTACCAAGCAGCACAGGAACAAACGATGCTTCTGGTGGACAAATTGAAGTCGTTGGGATGGTTAGTCAACCTCAAGAAGTCTCAACTCCGTCCTACGCAGGAGCTAGAGCACTTAGGTTTCAAACTGGACACCCAGAGTATGACGATACGACTCCCTGGGGGCAAGATACGAGATCTACGGCGCTCGATTCGGGAACTCCTGACGCGACCCAATACGACACCTCGGTTACTCCACAGTTTGACCATGCGGCTCCGTGCAGCGACAATGGCGATATTCCCAGCGAACCTATACACTCAACATCTTATGTCATGGAAAAACCGCTCAGTCAAGCACCCGCGCGATTGGGACAGACCAATCCCTCTCCCCAGCCAATGCCAAGAAGAACTGCGGTGGTGGCTAACAAACCTGGAGAAGTGGAACGGCCGATCCCTTATGCCAAGTCAACCCAGACACATTATCCACGTCGACGCAAGCGATCATGGATGGGGAGGAATCTACGGAAGGCAAGTCGCACAAGGTGTATGGTCACACGACGAAGTCGCGCAGCCCATCAACTGGCGGGAGCTAAAGGCCATAGAACTGACACTGCAAGCATTTCCTCACCTGCGACAAACGACGATTCTTATACAGACAGACAACATGACTGCCAAGGCATACATCAATCGACAAGGCGGAACTCGCTCTTCTCAACTCAATCAGCTGGCGACCAAGATCTGGGAACAATGCCTGGACCGTGGCCTGCAGATCGTTGCGCGTCATCTGTCCGGCGAACAAAACGTGCTTGCAGATCGCGCCTCTCGGCGGATATTCCGGAAAAACTTGTGGCAGATTCACCTGACAACCTTCACCCAGATTCAAGAGAAATGGGGCCCCTTCGATGCCGATTTATTTGCAGATCGGACAAGCTACCTTCTCCCTCGGTATGTGTCTTGGAAACGGGATCCGATGGTGATAGCGACCGATGCTTTATCGATTCCTTCGTGGGCAGTGTTCAAGAACCCATATCTGAATCCTCCATGGAACCTCATTCCCCGGTGTCTGCAGAAGCTAGTTCACGACAAAGTCCCCTATGCCACGATCGCAGTTCCCCTTTGGAAAACAGCAATCTGGTATCCGATGCTACAGCAGATGGCAATAGCTCCGGCAATAATTCTCGACCCAAACACCCACACCCGAACGACAGCACCGAAGGTACCTTGGCCATGGACAAATCCTCGTTGGAAACTATCCGTGTGGCGAGTATCCGGCGTCGATTTGAATCTCTAGGATACTCTTCTGCAGCCATCGACTCGCTCACCGCTTCGTCATTGGCGACTACAGCAAAACGTTCAACTTATCACCTTGCACAAATCAGATTCATCAAATGGACACTCGCACACACCGTTGACATCAACAATTATACTTCAGCCGACTTGATCAATTTTTTAGCAGAAGCCCACGCAGCAGGATATAGTGTGAGTACCTTGCAGGTTTTACGCTGTGCAGTAATGCAATTCCATGTGCATCCTGAACGTATTCGCGATTCCGAGGATATCAGAAGACTTCTACGGGAGTACCGGCGCTCAGCACCTCCCAAATCCTTATCAAAACCTACGGTGGACTTGGCTCCCAGCTTGCAATACGTCGCCAACATCACAACTTCCACCTCCAGTTCATTATGGGCGTTGAACGTGAAGACAGCATTCTTACTTGCCATGACAGCTTTTCTAAGACCTTCGGACCTGCATCGTATCGCCCTGACGAAGTGTACGATCGACGAGAATGGTTGTCTCAGCCTCGTCGTCTTTGCCCCAAAGGAGCGTCGTAGAGGACGCCGAATTGTCAAGACGATCCTTGTCAGGCCGCACCGCTCACAGCCCGCACTCTGCCCAGTTGCCGCGTTCCAAGCCCTTCGTGACCATCCGGCCGCCCAGTCAAGACCCCAGGATAACCTCCTAGTGAACTCTCGAGACCCCTCCATTCCTTTGGAAGCTACAACGATTTCGAGTTGGCTACGACAGATTGTCAGCCTTTCTACAAACCTCAAGCCCCTTCCAACAGTTCGCTCGCTAGCTTCTGATCTTGCTCTGGCCCGTGGTGTGCCTATGGACGACGTGGTCACCTTGGGAAACTGGTCCTCGCACACAGTCTTTGACCAGCACTATCGACGTCAACGCCTTCAAGCACACGACATCACAGAGGCAGTGCTTCAGCCTGCAAATCTTTGATTGTACGCTGGAGCTGCAACTCTAGGCTGATGTTTGGCAGTCCGATGGACAAGAACAATTTTTCTGGAGCATTTGCGATAGAAAATTGACTTCTTGTCCATCGGACTGCCAAACATCAGCCTAGAGTTCCCCCACCCTTCCACTCCCAATTGACCGTCTTCAGATGATCAAGGGTTTTAGATAGTTTATAGAGCGCTTTATATAGGTTAGATGTTTTATTTTTCTGGAAATTTCGCGAATAAAGGAAGATGATCACCGCAACTCTAGGCTGATGTTTGGCCCTCCGGACAAGAAGTCAATTATGATTTAAACCAGAAAATAAAGGTTCAAAAATTGTCAAATCTAACTCTTTTGTTGTGATTCAAAACTGTTCCTTTGCAGAGACAAACGTTTAGACAAAGGCTAGAGACAACCTCAGAAAATATAGATGACTATTCACCTATCTACCTTATTTACCTTATTGATTAGCCTCCAGTAGCGGTAATTTCTGAAGTTGCAGTCGTCGATGAGGTGAGGTAACGTTTATAAGTGAGAGGGTGTGTATGGATTGTTGCCTTCAATACCAATACAGGTCTCTCTGGATCAGTCTCGTAGCAAATGTCTACATCTCCAAAGTCGTCGATTCGTTTCAGTAACCTGATTTTGTTGTGATCGTTGAATTCTTCGCAAAAAAAAATACAAGCGGCTTGTTCCCGAGTTATGCTCATTAAAGAAAACGTAGAAAGGAAAAAGAAGTGAAGGGATGTGGTCCACTTTCAGGTGAACGCGGTCCACTTTTAGGTGAACGCAGTCCACTTTCAGCTGAACGCAGTCCACTTTTAGCTGAACGCGGTCCACTTTTAGCTGAACGCGGTCCACTTTCAGCTGAACGCATGTTAGACATTGATATTATTGCCTTCAACAACCACTGTCTGCGGCGTTTCCACAGCTGGATATGGCACAAGGCGGTTTCCGACCTGCTCGCAGTGCGCTAGATCAGGCCTTGGCTCTACAAGAACTATGTCTAATTCACAAAGCGAGACATGGAGCACCACCGGTACTAGCATTCCTTGATATAAAATCTGCATATGACACGGTTGACCGCAGTATTATATGGCGAGCTCTTACAGTCTACTCTCCCCCTCCCCTTCTAGCTCTTTTGAAATCATTGTTTGACGACGTTTTTATAGAAGTTCTCTTGTCCAATGTTGCCTGTCGCCGGTTTTGCACTGTCACAGGTGTTCTGCAAGGCTCAGTCCTTTCTCCCCTTTTATATTCTGTTTACATCAATGATTTACCTCAAACCCTTCGCACTTATCCTTCCGCCCCTCTGTCCTTACCAAATCCCCCTCACTCTGATTTTCTTTCTTCCCATACACCCACCGTATATAGTCTGCCTAACCAACTAAATTGCCTCCTGTATGCCGACGACGTTGCTCTAATTGGTACCTGGGAGTCAATGCCAGTTTTTCTCCAAAAATGTGAGAACCATAGCATCCAGCTCGGATATACGTGGAACCCAAGCAAGTGTGTGGTCTTGTATGACTTCACTGAGGCCCCCAATCCCTGTCCCCCGCTGCAACTCTATAATACTGTCATACCCTGCGAACAACACTTCAAATACCTTGGTGTTCCTTTCAATGGCAAGGGAAATATCGACGCACAACAGCTTGTCACCAGTAACTCCTCCTCTGCTCTCTCCTCCATGCGCGTCCTTCATGGCATTGGTTTGAGCCCTACAGGTCTACCTCGTTTGCTTGCCTGCCGCATTTACCAGCAATTTATCCGACCATGTCTCGAATATGGCCTGGCTATCAGCACCTTTAGCGCTAGAGACATTAAACATCTGGAAGCTGCACAGGACAACTGCCTGCGGATGATTTATGGTGGACATTGCACTTCTAGTACCAAGGTGATGCAACATATCGCCAAACTCCCTGCTATGACCGATCGCATCTCCATCCTCCAAGCAAAGTTTATTCTCCGTTCGCTACATCTTCCCAATGATACCGTCATTTCTCTCCTCCTGCCCACGTTACTTGCCAACTCTCAGAGCCACTGGCAACAATTGACCCGTACTCGTCTCTGGATTCAGCTCCCATCCCCCTACTCTGCCATCACCGCACGTACACTTAAACAAACCGCTCGCCAGCTTCTACAGACCACATATGAGGCCCGATGCTCCCAGCCAGCATCAAAGTTACTCCGAGCTTGCCGTCCAGCGTTGGGGGTGGATCCGATCCTCTGGCTACCTATGGCAAACCATGAACGCAGTCGCTGCATTAGATGGCGGCTCGGATGGTTGCCTGGTAAACCGCAGCAATGCCAATGCAAAACAGGCCATACCAGCAAATCCCATCTTACCACTTGCCTCCGCCTTCACAATCGACTCCACCTTTCACCTTCTGTCACTGCTGATCCGATCTCCTACATACTGAACCAGCTTCCAAAAGCTCTGCCCTCATCTGCACGGCGCCAAGCCTACTGGCGCTGCATCTGGCCCATCCTCTGCCAAACCCTTGTGCAAATCGACTACTACTGCCATGGAAAACCCTGCCCTCCATTTGACCCTGCCCTCGGACTCCCACTTCTGAAGTGGCTGGAAGACACTCCCCCTTGACCCGTCTTTATTATGATTATTAAAAAAAAACAAAAAAAAGCCTCAGGATTCTTCTTCTAAAAAGTCATCTCTTTGTTTTCATTTTCATTTTCATATTCTTCCTCTACCCTTCTCCTTCCATATAACTATCTTTTTGCCTTTCCCATCTTCCATTGTGTTGTTTCTCTTTCCCTTTTCCCTGTTCCACTGTTCAGGGTTTTTTTTAATGGACTGTTCCTTTACAGACCGGACGAGAGCAATTAGGCTTAAACAAGCGTGTGTTCACCGTCATAAATAAAAAATTAAAGATTTTCACCGTTAAACATTGATATAGTTGAAAGATGTGGTGCAATCCTTCATTACTATGTTTTATTGGTCGAAATATTATATGGTAAGATTTCTGCTTCTATCTGTTTCTATCTATCCTACTTGTATCCAGAAAT